>JBBGZY010002065.1:0-269401 GCA_037952925.1 Lithobates clamitans | reverse complement strand
ATTCACATGGGTCTCTGCACCAAAGACGCTTACACTGTAATATCTAATGTTTGGTTTCTATATTTAGTCTATTTAGTTCTATTTATGTTTTTTTCTGGCAAAAAGCCATTTTCTGTTTCTTTGCTGAAGTAAGCAAGTTTGTATTTTACACATTATATATACAGTGGGGACGGAAAGTATTCAGACCCCCTTAAATTGTTCACTCTTTGTTATATTGCAGCCATTTGCTAAAATCATTTACCGGTAAGTTCATTTTATTCCTCATTAATGTACACACAGCACCCCATATTGTACACACAGCCCCCCATATTGTACACACAGCACCCCATATTGTACACACAGCACCCCATATTGACAGAAAAACACAGAATTGTTGACATTTTTGCAGATTTATTAAAAAAAGAAAAACTGAAATATCACATGGTCCTAAGTATTCAGACCCTTTGCTCAGTATTTAGTAGAAGCCCCTTTTGATCTAATACAGCCATGAGTCTTTTTGGGAAAGATGCAACAAGTTTTTCACACCTGGATTTGGGGATCCTCTGCCATTCCTCCTTGCAGATCCTCTCCAGTTCTGTCAGGTTGGATGGTAAACGTTGGTGGACGGCCATTTTTAGGTCTCTCCAGAGATGCACAATTGGGTTTAAGTCAGGTTTCTGGCTGGGCCATTCAAGAACAGTCACGGAGTTGTTGTGAAGCCACTCCTTCGTTATTTTAGCTGTGTGCTTAGGGTCATTGTCTTGTTGGAAGGTAAACCTTCGGCCCAGTCTGAGGTCCTGAGCACTCTGGAGAAGGTTTTCATCCAGGATATCCCTGTACTTGGCCGCATTCATCTTTCCCTCGATTGCAACCAGTCGTCCTGTCCCTGCAGCTGAAAAACACCCCCACAGCATGATGCCACCACCATGTTTCACTGTTGGGACTGTATTGGACAGGTGATGAGCAGTGCCTGGTTTTCTCCACACATACCGCTTAGAATTAAGGCCAAAAAGTTCTATCTTGGTCTAATCAGACCAGAGAAACTTATTTCAGACCATCTTGGAGTCCTTCAGGTGTTTTTTTTTAGCAAACTCCATGCAGGCTTTAATGTGTCTTGCACTGAGGAGAGACTTCCGTCGGGCCACTCTGCCATAAAGCCCCGACTGGTGGAGGGCTGCAGTGATGGTTGACTTTCTACAACTTTCTCCCATCTGCCGACTGCATCTCTGGAGCTCAGCCACAGTGATCTTTGGGTTCTTCTTTACCTCTCTCACCAAGGCTCTTCTCCCCCGATAGCTCAGTTTGGCCGGACGGCCAGCTCTAGGAAGGGTTCTGGTCGTCCCAAACGTCTTCCATTTAAGGATTATGGAGGCCACTGTGCTCTTAGGAACCTTAAGTGCAGCAGAAATTTTTTTGTAACCTTGGCCAGATCTGTGCCTTGCCACAATTCTGTCTCTGAGCTCTTCAGGCAGTTCCTTTGACCTCATGATTCTCATTTGCTCTGACATGCACTGTGAGCTGTAAGGTCTTATATAGACCTTTTTTTTTTTTAATCAAAATCTCCTATTTTTTTTGTTTTTTATAGTGCTCTCCATAATATTGTTTTCCGTTTTGTGGGTCAAGTTACCAGAACACCAATATTATCTTGTATTTTTTAACCTCAAGGAGGTTGGTGCTGGTGTCCCTTGTTAATTTGACATTGTATTTTTGAAATGTACCTGCCTCCTCACAAACAAACTGCCCTTGAACTAAAACACATAGGCAAGTATTTCTGAAAAAAAAATAGCTATTTATTCGGGTTCATAACAAAATAAAGAGGAAGGCAACTCTGGAGAAACTGCTGAAATTGGCGAAGCCTTTGTACCCCAGGGCACACATCAACTATTTGCCAGCCAAATTTGGTGGCCTGAGGAGTCCATATAATAGTGAGAACAATCCGGTCCAGGACTACAAGAGGTCAGGAACAGCAGCAGATGACATCTATGTCCCCAGGCTGTGGTCATACAACAGCCTACATCTTTTGCCAGACCAGACTGAACCCAGGCCATCACTTTTTTGTCTTCCTTCCAGGCTGTGGCTGTGGTGTTGGAGGTGTGGGAGGAGGATGGTCCAACTCACACAGGTGTGTTTTGGGTGTGAGTTCGCACCTCAACCTCTTATTTTCGGTGATCACCATAAGTTCCTCACACAAGAGGCGTTGGCCCTCCTCCATTTGCTGCATTTTGTATGCAGTCATGCATGCAAAGGCCTCTTGGAGAGTGGGGTTGGCTTTGAGGGCCTCATTAGCCTCCCTAATCAGCCTGAGTGCTGCTTCCTCCACGTTACTCCCCTTCCTGGCCCTTTTGGTTGGAAGGCGGAGGGGAGGGACCTGCGATTTTGTGAGGCTCCTACTGGGCCCAGCCTCCTCCTGGCTGCCACTTACCCACCGCTACCTCCTGACTGCCACTTACCCCCACCACCTCCTGGCTGCCACATTCCACAGCCTCCTCCTGGCTGAGGCTTTCATGTGTATAAAAAAGGGACATAGTTTTAGTTTATTGTTCATCAATCACACACAATTTTCAGCTCATGACTGTTGCAAATTTAATGTTAATAAATAGAAAAGACTATCATTCTGAGCCCAGCATTTTTCATTCTCTACTACTGTCTATTGATATATAAAACACTTTATTAAATCAGCAATTAGTGATCAATAATAACATCTATTTCACATAATTTATTTTACACCAAGAAATATGTTGAACAATGCTATACCTAGCTCAAGCTGGGCTCCTCCACTTATTCCGGGCTGGAAGGCCCAAGGTGGGCATCGGAAGCCTCAACTGGGGTGGAAGGAAGCGTGGAACGTAGGTTTGTGAGGGATTCCCTGACTTCAGTCTGGTCTGCCAGAAAATGAATTCTCACATAGTACCACAGCCTGGGGACATAAATGTCATCTGCTGCTGCTCCTGATCTCATGGATTTCCGAACCTTAGTACGCTCACTATTATATGTGCTCCTCAGGCCACCAATTTTTTTTTTAAATAGGGGATGTCTGCCATGAGGGACCTGCGGCTTCACCAACTCCAGCAGTTTCTCCATTGCTGCCTGCCTCTTTATTTTGTTTTTATAATGTGGGTATTTCACCTGCCACAGACAGGGCAGCTCCCTGTATTTATCAATGAATATTGGGAGGAAGCTGTGGTCTTTGAAACCATCCATTTTCTCTGCAAGACACAACACAAGACAAACCCTAACGTCAGGCGAAACTCTCCTAATCTTGACCCAATATAGGCCTCAATCTATATAGGCCTATCAGTATAGGCCACTGATGCGCCAAGTTAAAATTGTACCTTCGTTATAACAATCGTCGCTTCCGCTACTCCGTCCTCCGCTCACAGAACGTATGTACGACACACGCGCGTTACGCTTTATATACACTACGAATGCGTGAAACTCCGCCCGCCCCTAACGTTCTTTCTAGTATATTCTCTGCCCCTTCTCTTTCGGCGCAGTGGGAGAGCACATGGAGGAGAAAGAGCAAGTGCATGCAGAGGAGAGCAGCAACGACCAAAGCCCGCAGCCATGAACGTCCCGATCCTGGAGGAGATTTAAGGCCTCAAATATGTCCTTTATATAGATGGTGGACATCTTGAAGAGGGCCGACTATGATGGGAAGCGTGGACCTTGCCTAAACCCAAATGTGAGAAAGGCCAAGATCATGGCTTAAGTTGTGAAAAGTCTGTACAGGAATTTTGGGGTACGACGATCCAAGGATCAATTGAGGAAACGATGGTCAGACCTGAAATTGAGGGAGCACAATCAGTACAGAAGGATCAAGAGAGTTCTTCAGAAAAGTAAATAGTTGTCGTGTGATATATAGAGAAGGGAGAAACACAATGTGGGAGCCCCCAAAGCTGCATAACCCAAATGTATACAAAAAATAGGAAGTTTCCCCAGGGGTTTTTTAGCAGCAGGCAATTTGTACAAAAAGTAGTTGATGTAAAAAATCATTTATTTAACAAACAGTAATAATTTCAAATGAACAATAATAAATCATCCATATTAGTAGTGTGACACAAAAACAAACATGGAACATCACTCATAGCAAGGAACACCCTATGTACAAGCATGGTTTGCCAATTGTATTTATGACGTATGTATCCACATGAAAAACCCCGATGCATTTCGACCCTTGCGATTTTTCAGTCTCTTCAGGGGGATTTATTTTCTAGGAAAATATCAAAGTATCTAATTAAAGTCATTGGACAATATAAAAAATGTGTAAGTATAGCATTTCAAATTGAGCAAAATTATATCTCCATACACATAGAGGTATAGTTACCAATGGGTGGATGAAGACATGAAGATTTATCGCACAAAGCAGCATGGCAGGATTGTAGTTGTCCATAGATCCCATCGCTGCCGCACACCCCCCCCCCCCCCGCGCATCCTCCGGGTGGGCGCATACTCCACCGAGCTTGCAGGGGGCCACATTCTAGGACCCGGAGAGGAGGATGGGGGGGTAAAACACCTGCAGATGGACATGCAAAGGCTTTTTGTAAGTAGTCCTTTAGATAATATTAGGGGAGTGTATAGAAGTGCTTGGCTGCTGTAGGCTGGTTGTTATTTGGTCACTAGTGGATTCATGTTATAGAAAAATTAATTAAGTTACACATAACATAGCGTAGTTTATTCGTTAGTTGGATTGGTTATAAAAAGGGTTGGCTAGCAGTGAAGAAAGGTTGGGTGGGGGATGGGGTGTAGTGATGTGATTAGTGAAGTAAAAGTGCATGATGTGGGATCGAAAGATGATGGGGCAAAACAAGTGTTATGTCCCGTACACACGGTCGGATTTCCCGACGGAAAATGTGCAATTGGAGCGTGTTGTCGGAAATTCCGACTGTGTGTGGGCTCCATCGGACTTTTTCCATCGGTTTTTCCGACACACAACATTGAGAGCAGGCTATAAAATTTTCCGACAACAAAATCCGATCGCTTCAATTTACGACTGTGTGTGGACAATTCCGACGCACAAAGTGCCACGCATACTCAGAAGAAATTCCGAGACGGAACAGTTCGGTCTGGTAAAATTAGCTTTCGGAATGGATAGAGCACTTTCGTCACGCTGCAATGTAAAAAATGGTTTAATACAGCGCACTCTCTTCTTCTTTATAATGTGAGAAGAATGAAATGGTTTTGCTGCTCATATATACACAGACTTCTCACAAACTTCTCTCTTTATTATTTATTGTGATTCCCTCAATATATTTTGATTTGTCACATCTGACCAAATTTGTTTTTTGTTTTGTTTTTTTTTCAAGGCTGATTTTTTTTGTTTTGTATTTTTTTCTAGGCTGATTTTTTTTTTTTTTGTTTTGCATTTTTTTCAAGGCTGATTTTTGTTTTGTTTTGTATTTTTTTCAAGGCTGATGTTTTTTGTTTTTTTTTAATTGGTTTTACTCCATAATATTTTTGTATGTGTTTTGTGTGTCAAGTTACCCCAACACAATTATTATCTTATTCATTATCTTATTTAATCTCAAGGAGGTTGCTTGGTGTTGGTGTCCCTTGTTAATTTCACATTGTATTTTTGAAATGTACCTGCCTCCTCACAAACAAACTGTCCTTTTTGAAGGAAAACACACATAGGCGAGTATAATTGAACCAAAAATTCCTTTATTAAGCGCTCAGAACCAAACAAAAAGGGATAAACATCATAAATTGGCGAAGCCTTGGACCCCTGGGCACACATCAATTCTTTTCCAGCAAAATTGGTGGCCTGAGGAGTCCGTATATAAGGGAGTGCAATCTGGTCAAGAAGTCCCAGAGATCCGGAAAGCAACAGATGACCTCTGTGTCCCCAGGCTGTGGTACTACAAGAGGTGACCTCTAGTGTGACCTCTGCACAGTGTTCAGCTAAAGCTACAAGTTAGGGTAGTGCGTCCTCCTCACAGTGTTCAGCTAAAACTACAAGTTAGTGTAGTGCGACCTCTGCACAGTGTTCAGCTAAAGCTACAAGTTAGTGTAGTGCGTCCTCCTCACAGTGTTCAGCTAAAGCTACAAGTTAGTTTAGTGTGACCTCTGCACAGTGTTCAGCTAAAGCTACAAGTTAGGGTAGTGCGTCCTCCTCACAGTGTTCAGCTAAAGCTACAAGTTAGTTTAGTGTGACCTCTGCACAGTGTTCAGCTAAAGCTACAAGTTAGGGTAGTGCGTCCTCCTCACAGTGTTCATCTAAAGCTACAAGTTAGTTTTTTGTGAGCTCTGCACAGTGTTCAGCTAAAGCTACCTGTAAGAAGGTTGGTGGTGTTTTCCTGATCCTATCACTACCGCAGGCAGCTAAATAAGCTACAAGTTAGTTTTTTGTGAGCTCTACACAGTGTTCACCTAAAGCTACCTGTCGAAGGTTGGTGGTGTTTTCCTGATCCTATAACTACCGCAGGCAGCTAAATAAGCTACAAGTTATTTTTTGTGAGCTCTGCACAGTGTTCACCTAAAGCTACCTGTAGAAGGTTGGTGGTGTTTTCCTGATCCTATTACTACCGCAGGCAGCTAAATAAGCTACAAGTTAGTTTTTTGTGAGCTCTGCACAGTGTTTACCTAAAGCTACCTGTCGAAGGTTGGTGGTGTTTTCCTGATCCTATCACTACCGCAGGCAGCTAAATAAGCTACAAGTTATTTTTTTGCGAGCTCTGCACAGTGTTCACCTAAAGCTACCTGTAGAAGGTTGGTGGTGTTTTCCTGATCCTATCACTAACGCAGGCAGCTAAATAAGCTACAAGTTAGTTTTTTGCGAGCTCTGCAGTGTTCAGCTAAAACTACAAGTTAGTGTAGTGCGAGCTCTGCACAGTGTTCAGGTAAATCTACCTGTAGAAGGTTGGTGGTGTTCTCATACTACAGGCAGGCAGTTGAATTTGCTAGCTGCAGTATCAGTATATATATATATATATATATATATATATATATATATATATATATATATATATATATATATCCCAGCTTAGTGCATCTACAGGCCATTAGTATATCTGGAAGGCCAACAAGGAGGTGCAAACAGTCACAAGCCAATAAAAGAGGGCAAGCAGGCTCTGTGTCTAGAGGCAACAGCGCTGGTCGTGGAGACGGTGCATCCTCATCAGCACGTGGCCGAGGGACACGCTTGGCCTTTTTTTCGGCAGCTGGCCGTGTTAAGCCGCAACATGCGGAAGACTTGGTCGAGTGGATGACCAAGCCGTCCTCATCCTTCTCATCCTCTCTCCCCCATGCTCAGGGTACTTTGGCAAAGCAGCTGCCAATGTGGCCTCTTCCGTCGGCTCAATGGCATCAGTGACTCCTTCCCTAGCCCCACCATGTCCTCCTGAGGAGTCCCTCAAACTGTTTAACCACAGTGTTGGGTACATGCTCCAGGAGGATGCCCAGCGTTTAGAAGGCTCTGATGATGATACTGAGCTAGATGAAGGCAGTAACGTGAGCATGGACAGAGGGGGTGCCCAAGAAGGACAGCAATATGGCAGTCATGCTCCCCCTGCTGCAGCATACTGCCAGGTTTGCTCCAGTGATGAGGAGGGAGGGGATGATGAGGTCACTGACTCAACGTGGGTGCCTGATAGGAGAGAGGAGGAGGAGGAGGCACATCACCAACGAGGCAAGATGCCCTCCAGGGGCCAGCCTAAGGGCAGCACACTGACTGCATCACACCTCAAAGCTCCGCATGTGCAGGGCGCTGCTGTCTGCGCGTTATTCCAAAAGTTCTTTGGTGTGGGCCTTTTTTGAGAAGAGTGCATCAGTTCGCACCGCTGCTATTTGCAACATATGTCTCAAGCGTATCTCGCGTGGCCAAAACATCTCCCGCTTGGGCACCCCATGCTTGACCAGACATGTGTTGACCTGCTATGCAGTTCGTTGGCAAGCGTATCTAAAAGACCCACACCAAAGAACAAAGAGGACCTCTGCTTGCTCCTCATCACTATACCTTCAGTCCTCTCTGAGACCTGCACTGAGAGGAATGAAGGTGTAGAATTAGGTGTGTCACAGCCAAGTACTTGTGGGCAATCTGCTTTCGGTACACCGACGTCAGATTGTACCAGGCAAATTTCCCTGCCCCAGCTGCTGCACCGCCAAAAGAAGTTCGCTCCCAGCCATCCACATGCTCAGCGGTTGAATGGTAGCTTGGCAAAATTGCTAGTACTTCAACTGCTGCCTTTTCAGTTGGTAGACTCTGCCCCCTTGTGTGAGTTTGTGGAATGTGCGGTTCCTCAGTGGCAGGTACCCAAATGCCACTTTTTCTCATGGAAGGCGATTCCGGCTCTCTACCGGCATGTGGAAGGCAATGTCCATGCCTCGCTGGACAAGGCGGTCAGCGGTAAGGTGCATATTACCGCTGACTCATGGTCCAGCAGGCATGGACAGGGACGTTACCTAAGTTTTACCGCGCATTGGGTGACTTTGCTGGCAGCTGGGAAGGATGCAGGACAAGGTGCAGTAGTGTTGGAGGTTGTTCCGCCACCACGCCTCCAAAATGCCACTACCAATGATTGTGACACAACTCTCTCCTCCACCCCCTCCTCTTCTTCCTCCATGGCCTCTTCCTGTGCTTTGTCCTCGGAACCAGTAGTGCTCCGTAGCCATTCAAGGGGCTACGCAAGTATGCAGGCCAAAAGATGCCATGCGGTGCTTGAGCTGGTGTGCTTGGGGGACAAGAGCCACACTGGGGCAGAGGTTCTGTCAGCTCTGCAGGGGCAGGTTCAGAGGTGGTTGACGCCACGCCAACTTAAGGCAGGAATGGTGGTTTGTGACAATGGCACCAACCTCCTCTCTGCCCTCCGACAGGGACAAATGACCCATGTGCCCTGTTTGGCTCACGTCCTTAAATTGGTGGTGCAGCGGTTCTTGGGCAGGTACCCGGTCTTACAGGATGTCCGGAGGCAGGTCAGGAAAGTCTGTGTGCATTTCCGCCAGTCATATAATGCCAGTGCTCGGCTGGCAGACCTCCAAAAGGAGTTTAACCTGTCCAAGAACCACCTAATCTGTGACATGCCCACCAGGTGGAACTTAACGTTGGCCATGCTGCAGCGGCTGCACACGCAGCAGAGGGCCATCAATGAGTACCTGTGCGACTATGGCACCAGGACAGGGTCAGGGGAGCTTGTTTTTTTCCCCATGCCAGTGGGCCATGATCAGGGATGCATGCACTGTCCTGTCACCATTTGAGGAGGCCACAAGGATGGTGAGCAGTGACAGTGCATGCATCAGTGACACTGTCCCCCTTGTCCACCTGTTGGAGCACACGCTGCGTGGAATAATGGACAGGGCACTTGAGGCAGAACAGAGGCAGGAAGAGGAGGACTTCCTTAGCTCTCAAGGCCCCCTTTATCCAGACAGTGTTCCTACGTGCCTGCCGATCACACAGGAAGAGGACGAGGAGGAGGAGGATTGTGTCAGTATGGAGGTGGAGCCTGGCACTCAGCATCAGCAGCAGTCTTTAAGGGATCAGTCCCAAGAAACACATGGACTTGTACGTGGCTGGGAGGAGGTGGCTGCGGACCATGTCATCCTTAGTGACCCAGAGGACTCCGGACCGAATGCCTCAGCAAACCTATGCTGCATGGCCTCCCTGATTCTGCAAAGCCTGCGTAAGTATTCTGGTATTCGTGGTATCAAGGAGAAGGACCAATACTGGCTGGCAACACTTCTTGATCCACGTTACAAGGGTAAGGTTGCGGACCTTATCTTGCCGTCGCAGAGGGAGCAGAGGATAAAACATCTTCGGGAGGCCTTGCAGAAAGGTCTGTGCAACGCGTTCCCAGAGACTTTGAGGCTACAAACTCCTGTTTCTGGACAACGTGTTGCTGTGGCTTCGGTCAGTCAAAGAAGGAGCGGTGGAGAAGGTGGCCGTCTGACCGATGCGTTCAGACAATTTTTTAGTCCGCAGCCCCAAGGTATGATCGGTTCCAGCAACCATCGCCAGCGTCTGTTTTACATGGTGCAGGAATACCTAGGGGCAAGATCTGACTTGGACACCTTTCCCACCGAAAATCCTCTGGGTTACTGGGTCTTGAGAATGGATCACTGGCCAGAGCTTGCACAGTATGCAATTGAGCTACTGGCCTGTCCTGCATCCAGCGTTCTTTCGGAACGCACATTCAGTGCTGCTGGAGGCTTTGGAACCGATCACAGGGTGCGTCTGTCCACCGACTCGGTCGATCGACTGACCTTCATAAAAATTAATCAGTCTTGGATCACCACCAGCTACCAAGCACCTGATGCTGATGTAACCGAATATTTTTTTTTGAAATCTCAGATCCCTTCAAAGACTGCCTATGCTGATGCTGAGTGACTATCCTAAATAATTATCCTCTTCCTCCTCAATGATCACGCTGATAGCTTGTAAGAACATTTTTAGTTCTGGGCGCCGCCACCAGTGCCTAAGGCCCAATTTTTCAGCCCCTGTTTAACAGGGGGGTGTAATTACAATTTTTGATACAATACTTTGCAGCAGGGCTCGTTCCTGCGTTCCAACTAGAGTATCTGTGAAGGGTTGCAGTGTTGTGGCACCAGCACCAGTGTCTAGGGCCCAATTTTTCAGCCCCTATTCAACAGGGGCATGTAATTACAATTCTTGATCTAATATTTCACAGCAGGGCCCTTTCTGCACCCACCAAGAGCGAGTGAGGACTTAGTGTTGTGGCACCAGCACCACCACCACCACCAAAGGCCCAATTTTTCAGCCCCTATTCAACAGGGGCATGTAACTACAATTCTTGATCTAATATTTCACAGCAGGGCCCTGTGAGGGCTTACAGTGTTGTGGCCACAACAACACCTAAGGCCCAAATTTCTGCTGAGTATATAGGACAGGTCCCTACTTTCAAACATTCAACTTACAAATGACTCCTACTTGCAAACGGAAGGAGACAACAGGAAGTGAGATAAAATCTACCCCTAGGAAGGGAAATTCTCTCCTGTAAGAGTCAATATGGGAAAAACATTTCTCCTTTCTACTGATGCTTTATCACCAATCCTTGTTTCACAAAAAAACTAAAATTTTCAAAAAACATTTGTCATTGGGACAAAAAGTGAGGGGAAATCTTCTCAAGAGGAGCACAGACAGCAAAACAAATGTCACAGGGGTGATAACCCTTCCCTATGTTTTCCAAAAAGCTTAAAATAGATTTTTTGGCTGGAGCTAAACACGTTAAAAATGTACCCGTTCAAAATTACAAACAGATTCTACTTAACAACAAACCTACAGTCCCTGTCTTGTTTGCACCGCCTGTATACTGCTGTTCAGAGTACAGAGCCTGTATACTGCTGTTTCCTTTTTTAATTTGGGTGCGGGGTTCCCCTTAATATCCATACAAGACCCAAAGGGCCTGGTAATGGACTGGGGGGGCTCATGCTGTTTGTCTCACTGATTTTCATCCATATTGCCCAGACCCTACATTACATTAAAGCCGCAAGCAGTTTTAAATGACTTTTTTTCCTTTAAAAATGTCATTTTGTGCAGGGACTGTTCTAAGCACGGAAAACACGTGCCACTTTACAGGCATATTATAGACACACCCCAGGTACGATATTTAAAGGAATATTTCACTTTTTTTTTTACTTTAAGCATCATTAAAATCACTTCTCCCGAAAAAACGGTAGTTTTTAAAAGTTTTTTTTGCATTGATACATGTCCCCTGGGGCAGGACCCGGTTCCCCAAACCATTTTTTGGACAATACCATGCAAATTAGCCTTTAAAATTAGCACTTTTGATTTTGAACGTTCAAGTCCCATAGACGTCAATAGGGTTCTAACGTTCGTGTGAATTTTCGGTCCGTTCGCAGATTCTGGTGCGAACCGAACCGGGGGGGGTGTTCGGCTCATCCCTAGTTCTCAGGGCCTCTGTAGCCTTCCAAAAGAGGCCTATGGCAGCCTCTTCCAGGTTACTCCTCTTCCTGACACTTTTTCTTTGAAGGTGTAAGGGAGGGACCTGGGTATCAGGCAGCCTGCTTGGCCCGGCCACCTCCTGGCTGAGACTTCCCTGTGTATGAAAAAGGGACATGGTTTTAGTTTTTGCTTCATCAATCACAATCATAAATTAGCAATCCAGACTAACATCTATTTAACATCATTAATTGGACAACCAGCAATATTTAGAAGAATGCTATACCTGGCTCAATCTGGGCTCCTCCACATGTTGCTGCCTGGAAGGCCCAGGTTGGGCGTCAGAAGCCTCAGCTGGGGGTGAAGGAAGCGTGGAAGGAAGAGTGGAGAGTGCTGGCCTGGGTTCAGTCTGACCTACCAGAAAATGCAGCCTGCCATATTACCACATCCTGGGGACATAAACGTCATCTGCAGCTCCTGATCTCTGGGAATCCTGGACCTTCCTGTGCTCCCTTAGATAAGTGCTCCTCAGGCCACCAATTAGGATCTTCAAATAGGTGATGTCTCCCGTGGGGATCACTGTCTTCACAAATTATCCAGCGCTGCCTTCCTCTTTGTTTGGTTCTTATAATCAGGGTGGTTTATCTGCCATAGACAGGCCATATCAATGAAGCTTGGCATAAAGTCCTTATCTTTCAAGATATCCATTTTCACTGCAATACCAACACAAGACAGACCCTAATGTCAGCCTAAAGTCTTCTAAACTTGTGCAAATACAGGCCTCAATCTAGAAGCAGTATAGGCCCAATGTTAAATCTTACCTTCGCAATCACGATCGGTGCCTTCGTTACTCCTTCCTCCGCTCACAGATCGTACGTACTACGCACGCGTGTTACGCTTTATAGACACTGCGCATGCATGAAACTCTGCCCGCCCCTGATGTTCTTTCTAGTCTATTCCCCGCCCTTTCTCATGCGCAGTGGGGGAAGAGCACATGGCGGAGACAGAGCAGGTGTCTGTTAATTACAGCAATGAGGAGGAGGAGGAGGAAAGCCCGGAGCCTGAAACGTCCCGATCCAGAAGGAGACGATTTAAGGCCTCAAATATGTCCTTTGTGGAGATGGTGGAGATGGTCGACATCCTGAAGAGGGCCGACTATGACGGGAAGTGTGGACCTTACCCCAACCCAAATGTCAGGAAGGCCAAGATCATGGCGAAAGTGGTCAAGAGTCTGCACCGGAATTTCGGGGAACGACGATCGAAGGATCAGCTCAGGAAGCAGTGGTCGGACCTCAAATTAAGAGAGCAGGAGCAGTACATAAAGATCTGGAGAGTGCTGCAAAAAAGTTAGTAGTTGTGCTGTGTTCCTATTCTTTATGTTTATTACGTTCGTGCTGCTCCATGTGCTTTTCTTAACTGTTATCCAGTTTAAAATGGCAACTTTCATGTTCATGGGCACATTATTTGTTCGTATAAAACATTGTTCGTTCAGCCTAGAAAACACCATTGTTTTGGCCATATGCATTTGCCCACATTTTTTATGGCCTACTTGTCTGCAAATAATTTGGTTGTGTAGATGGGTTTGTACCTAGAATGAAATGCAAACTAGAATTTGTATAAGGAGAGGACACTCAGTAGCTGTTTACACATCTGGACGCTGGAGCACTAGTGTGGGACACAAGAACACCCTTTTATTAGGGGGCCCACACAGGTGCTCCAGTGTATACTATAGGGGTTTCTCCATCTGTGAAGCTTGTAAAAAACAGGTAAAGTATTGAAGCTTGACAAAGGACACTAAAAATTATACATCTTGGAACTCTGCCAAAATAGACAATTGTACCCCACTTCCAAGCAATGTTTCATATTTCTATTTCTGCCATCAAATATCTGTGTGCTAAGTATACTTATTTTTTTTTTACATAGGGGATAAAAGACTAGGAGGACACCCCTTATCCGAGGAGACCACAGACCCCCCACCTCTGGAAGAAGGGGAAATCCACCCAAGCCAAGCAGAGCAGGAGGAGAAAGACGTGGCACCACAACAGGTGAGTGTCTGCGACCACAGGCTCAGGTAAGATGGATGCCAGCATATTTATAATACATGGTGTGCTTTTGTTTCTATCTTTTTAGGTGATTGTGATGTTGTGGATCCAGATCATTTCACCTCAGAGAGTGCACAGATCCTGATCGGGGAGATCATGGGGTGTAATAGGGACTTGGAAAACATCCTTAAAAACATCAATAATGTTCAAAAAAAATGAAGAACATCGCTGATGTTTTAGGGAGAGTTTAAAACCCTCAAAATCCCTTTTTTTTCACTTTTTGTGAGCTAAAATTTTTTAGCATTTTTTTACATATTTGCGAAAAGCCAAATTTTGAAGAGGCACACAGTGTGTCAACATGTGCTATCTGCCATCACGGGAGATCAATGGACGCGTTTTCCTCAATAATAAAGTAGCTGTGAGGAAAGGGTTGCACCCACAAAACACGTCCCTTGATCCCCCATGATGGCAGCTAGCACATATTGACATTCGGCAATTGGTGTGCATCTTCAAAATTTGGCTTTTCTAGGGGTGACTTCACCCCATCTGAATGCAATATCAAACACAGTTTGTAAATACTCATGTCTGATATTGCCTTCAAGTTCTACCAAATGTGAACTTTGTAAGTTCAAGATTTGTGTCTTTCTTGTTGGTTTTAAACATGCCGGTTTAAACTTAAATGGACATTTCTACCTTTTCTAATATGACCCCAAAAATGAATATACAACAAACATGTTCGTTTATGTTAAAAACCTTTTCTAAATGCACATGTGATTGTGCTGGTATTAAAAAGATTGTTAATCAAGAATGTGTGGATTATTGTTTCAACGCTCCAAAACTTTTGTTGTGCTCTAATTGGTGTTTTCAGTGACAATAGGGTTTTTTTTCCTATGGGAAAATCAACTTTGCACTACAAGTGCAGTTTCAAGTTTTTGCCTTTAGTAAATAACACCCAACAATGCTTTGTAATGTTACACAATAACGCCATTTTCAGGACTCACCACATTTCTGTCAGGATCAGCTAAAAGATACACAAGCAGTAAATGTCACCAAAGATTTTAGTAGTTAAATTCTTTTTTTTATTTGAAAAAGGTTTCAGACATTGTCTGGCATATTAATAGCCCCCCTACCCGCAAAGTATTCACGGTATCTTAGACGGACATCGCGGCCCCTCAGGGGAAGCAAGCCAGGACGGCCACTATCAAGCTTGAATTCCAGCCTCAGGCCCAACTGAGCCAGCATAGTTGGCAGAATGTTGCCGTAAATAGTTGTGTAGAACACAGCCCGCCAGGATAATATGATTCAGTTTGTATTCCGCCATGTGTATGGGTGTAAGAAATGGGCGAAACCGGCTGGCCATGATTCCAAACGTGTTCTCCACCATTCTTCTGGCTCTGGCCAGCCGGTAATTAAAAACCCTCTAGTCCGGGGTGAGGGTCCTCATCGGGAATGGCCGCATAAGATGGTCCCCCAGCGCAAACGCTTCATCTGCAACGAAGACGAATAGGAGTCCTTCCACATTGTCTTCTGGAGGTGGAAAGTCCAAGCTGCCATTCTGGAGACGCCTGTAGAACTCCGTCTGGGCGATGACTCCACCATCGGACTTCTGCCCATTCTTCCCCACGTCCACATACAGGAACTCGTAAGTAGTCGACACCACCGCCAATATCACAATACTATTGAACCCCTTATAGTTGTAATTAGGGTTGTCCCAATACCGATACTAGTATCGGTATCGGCACCGATACCGAGCATTTGCCCAAGTACTTGTACTCCCCCCCAGTGGCTTTTAGCAGCTTTAGTGACATACAGCGGTGATCGCTCACCGCTGACTGTCACTGCATCCTCCTCCATGCCCCCTCCTTTCCTCTGTCCCCCTCCACTGTCCCCCTCTGTTCCTCTCTCCTTCCCTGTGTTTCTCCGCTGTCCCCTCCGTTCTGCTGTGTCTCTCCACTGTCCCCCTCCGTTCCTCTCTCCTTCCCTGTGTCTCTCCGCTGTCCCCTCCGTTCCTCTCTCCTTTTCTGTCCCCCTCTGCTGTCCCCTCCGCTGTCCCCTCCGTTCTGCTGTGTCTCTCCGCTGTCCCCTCCGTTCTGCTGTGTCTCTCCGCTGTCCCCTCCGTTCTGCTGTGTCTCTCCGCTGTCCCCTCCGTTCTGCTGTGTCTCTCCGCTGTCCCCCTCCGTTCCTCTCTCCTTCCCTGTGTCTCTCCGCTGTCCCCTCCGTTCCCCTCTCCTTCTCTGTCCCCTTCGTTCTGCTGTCCTCCTCCTCCTTCCTTTGTGAATGGACAGAGTCAGCTGACTCTGTCTATTCACATAACTGAAACATTGTAATCTCCTGTGATTACGATGTGTCAGTTTATGAATGGAGAGGAGCCGCTGTCTTCTCTCCATTCATTCTCAGTGCAGCTGAGGCTGCAGAGAAAGGGACTGGGGAATCTCTATCCTCTGTCTCTTTCTCTGTCTCAAGGGGGAGATATCAGAGGTCTGTTAAGACCCCTGATATCTCACCAAAGCCCCCCAACAGGGCTGATTAAAAAAAAAAAAAAAACATATAAAGAATAAAAAAAATATTATTGTAAAAAATAAAAATTGTAAAAAAAAACAAAAAAAACACACACACACGCACCATTCACCCCCCCCCCCCCCAAAAAAAGAAAACACTGTTAAAAAAAAAAAAAAAACACTGTCATGTGACATTAAAAAAAAAAGTATCGGTAATCGGCGAGTACTTGAAAAAAAGTATCGGTACTTGTACTCCGTCCTAGAAAAGTGGTATCGGGACAACCCTAGTTGTAATAGTATGACCCCGAGTTGGGTGGTGGGACATTGTGGACGTGTTTCCCATCAATTGCCCCTCCGCAGTTAGGAAAGTCCCACTTTTTTAAAAGTTTTTTTTGCATTGATACATGCCCCCTGGGGCGGGTCCCCAAACCCTTTTTAGGACAATACCATGCAAATTAGCCTTTAAAATGAGCACTTTTGATTTTGAACGTTCGAGTCCCATAGATGTCAATGGGGTTCTAACGTTCGTGCAAATTTTCGGTCCGTTCGAAGGTTCTGGTGCGAACCGAACCGGGGGGGTGTTCGGCTCCCTAGTGACCACCTTAGTAAGGCACATTTAACCCTTTGATCAACCTCAGTTAATCCTTTGATTTCCCGTCACTCAGCCAGTGCCATTAGTACAGTGGCAGTTTTATATCTGATTTTAAAATTTGAATTACTTTTATAACGTGAATTTTATGATATGATTTTTGTTGGCGTATATATTTACATAGGAGTTTTTATATTTATAAATAGCTATTTTTATTGAACCATTTTTCAAATATACAGCAATTTGCATAACAGTCTGTATTGGTAAACAACAACAAATAATCCACTGTTCACAATCATGTGCATCATAAAAAGAAATTACTTAAGCAGCTCTGAACTCTGTATAATGTTGATAGGGGTGTTGAGTAACCCTTCACCCGTGATATATCTTAGGCTTAGAGTCTAAGTCATATCACTAAGCAGATATTGCAAAATGGGCAGAAAAAGGACAGATGAAAGTAAAAGGTAGGAAAAAGAAGATGGAGAAAGAGAAAAATACCTGACTAATCACCTTTCCAGTGGTCAAACATGTCACTTACCGTCAGGGCCAGATTAAGAGCATCATGGGCCTGGTGCTGAGGATTTTGGAGGGCCTTTTTATGGAAACAAAATGAAAATGCAAAAATTTTTTGTAAAACAAATTAAATATACTCTCACCAGTAATATCAGCTGTGCAGCCTCTGAGCAGCAGCAACACCACTAATACCACCTGCTATGCGGTCTCTCACTAACAGCAACATAGGGCGACCACATTTCCAAACTGCCATTCAGGGACATCCCCCCTTCCCAAAAAAAGATGAGGGGGGATGTAGTCTAGGGGTTAATGGGGAAATAGGTGGTGGGGGTGATTTTTCGGGCAAATGGCTGGTGTTAGCACTTAAAATCGTCCTGACACTATGCTTGATATGGCGTCAGGATGATCAAATTCCATTATTTCTATTACTACATTGTAATATATAGTGAAATAGTTTAACTCACCATGATGCAGAATCAGTGGGAACCTGAGCTTGTCACTTGCCACCAGATGCAGCGTGTCACTTGCCACCATCGCCTGCCACCAGATGCAGCATGCCAGATGCCACCCATAGCCTCCCACCAGATACGGTGTGCTACTTGCTACCCACAGCCTGCCACCAGACACGGTGTGCCACTTGCCACCAGCAGCCTGCCACCAGATACAGTGTGCCACTTGCCGCCAGCAGCCTGCCACCAGATACAGTGTGCCACTTGCCACCAGCAGCCTGCCACCAGATATGGTGTGCCACTTGCCACCAGATACAGTTTGCCCATTGCCACCAGCAGCCTGCCACCAGATACAGTGTGCCACTTGCCACCAGCAGCCTGCCACCAGATACAGTGTGCCACTTGCCACCAGCAGCCTGCCACCAGATACAGTGTGCCACTTGCCACCAGATACAGTGTGCCACTTGCCACCAGCAGCCTGCCACCAGATATGGTGTGCCACTTGCCAACAGAAGCCTGCCACCAGATACAGTGTGCCACTTGCCACAAGCAGCATGCCACCAGATACAGTGTGCCACTTGTCACCAACAGCATGTCACCAGATACAGTGTGCCACTTGCCACCAGCAGCCTGCCACCAGATACAGTCAGAAGCCTGCCACCAGATACAGTGTGCCACTTGCCAACAGCAGCCTGCCACCAGATACAGTGTGCCACTTGCCACAAGCAGCATGCCACCAGATATGGTGTGCCACTTGCCACCAGATACAGTGTGCCACTTGCCACCAGCAGCCTGCCACCAGATACGGTGTGCTACCTGCCACCCACAGCCTGCCACCAGACACAGTGTGCCACTTGCCAACAGCAGCCTGCCACCAGATACAGTGCGCCACTTGCCACAAGCAGCATGCCACCAGATACGGTGTGCCACTTGCCACCAGATACAGTGTGCCACTTGACACCAGCAGCCTGCCATCAGATACTGTGTGCTACTGGCCACCCACAGCCTGCCACCAGATAGAGTGTGCCACTTGCCACCAGCAGCATGCCAGCAGATAAAGTGTGCCACTTGCCACCAGCAGCATGCCACCAGATACAGTGTGCCACTTGCCACCAGATACAGTATGAGACTTGCCACCAGATACAGTGCCACTTGCCACAAGCAGCCTGTCACCAGATACAGTGTGCCACATGCCACCAGCAGCCTGCCACTGCCTTCAGGACTCTTCCCGGATGGATAAAAGGCACAGGGCCTGCATAGTCAATCAAATCCCTGGAGCCCCTACCCCTCCTGAGCTGGGATGGTATGGCCATGTGTGTGTATGCCAGGAGTATTGATCAGACCAAGTTCTACAGGGGGTTTGTGTGTGCAAGCCTTTGGGCTCACACTGGTGTGCTGCAGTCGGCTGCACTGCTTATGTATCTGCAGTTTTAGATTGCAGTCCTATTGAAATATATCAGGTTGCAGGTTTTTGCTGTATTTTCTGACAGTGCGCCAAAGATAAGATGTAGCATGTAGGATTTTCCACCCACACGGCTCCTTCACTGCACACACAGACTTCACAGAGGGAGAGGGGAGGGGGAAGGCAGAGTCAATTCAGCCTCTCCCATTTGTGCAGGGGGAATTGTGCACTGTGACATTGTAATAACCACAGTGAGCAAATACAGATGCAGCCAGACACCGCTAAATTTACACACAGCTTCTCCTGTCCCATAGAAGTTTATGGACAGGAGAAAATCTGGCTTATACTGCTGGCTGGGCGGGCCGATTTTAAGGCAGGGGCCTGGAGCTGCAGCTCCTAAAGCCCCTATGATAATCCGGCCCTGCCTACCGTGTAAGCAATGGATGCAGGGGATGAGGGTCCTGTTATTGTCTATCTTCCACAAGGTTCCAAGGTCCCCAGACCCTATTGTGTTTGTCTAGGGTGTTTAGGCATGCTGTTAGGTTCTTCATTAGTTGTACATCTAGGGCTGCCACCTCATCCCTTCAGGAACATGTTACATTTTTCACCTATTTTTAGGGTGGAACATGTTGCCGATCCCCATACTTCCTGTGACAACAGGCCGGGGCTCTTCTCCCTGTATCTGCTATCACCATTTGAAAAGAGAGTAGCTGTGGGGGGCGCTGTCCACATGGCCACGTCATTAATTTACATATCCCCATAAATCCATGAACTACAAGTACTGACAGACATTGCAGGACTCTCTTTTCTCTCCTTTGTTTCTTTACATCTGAGCACTGTGGTTGGACACAGTGCTCACATGGTAAGGGGCTGCTGTGATTGGCCCTTTACCCTGATATGCGTGTCCCAAGGGACACGGCAGTCACAGATCACCCCCAAAGCATACCCCAGAGCAATGTAGATAAATGACTGGGCAGGAAGCAGTTAAATACTGTATGCCTTTCAAGATGTTACAGCAATGTATGAAAACAAAATTGTACTGTCACACGGAGCCCCGACCCGTCCCCATCGCCCTCTCTTCCCTTATTGGCTGACTGACTTTGAATGACAGCCCTGGGAGCCAATGGCGCCCCTGCTGTGTCTCAGCCAATAAGGAGGAGTGTCCTGGATGGCTGAGGGGATTGTGGACATTGTTGGAGAGAGATGGGACTCAGGTAAGTATTAGGGGGTGCTGGGGGGGGGGGGCTGCTACACACAAATTCTTTTTATCTTAATGCATAGAACCTGCAAAAACCTGCCTTTACAACCCCTTTAAGACACACAGAATGAGGCTTGGCCCCACCCCCACTCCCTCCTTACTGACTGTGATTGACTGTCTCTCAGCCAATGAGGATGAAGTGACCTGGGAAAGCAGATGAGCAGATTCGTGCAAATCTCTGGATTGTTATCAGGCTCGGGTAAGTATTGGGGGGGCAGCTGCATACTGAAAGGTTAAAAACCTTAACCTTTTAGAACCACTTTACAAGTATCATACCTTAGAAGAAAAAAGTACTTTAGAAAAAAAATATATATATACAGATATATATATCTATTAGGGATGAGCTTTCTGTTCGGGTTGAACATTAGTTCGACTAGAACATTGGCTTTTTGCCCTTTTGTCGAAAAACGAACATTATGGTCCGTTCGCGCCAAATTCGAGCGGCGCGTAACGGCCCATAATGCACTGCGGGAGCGCAGTGCATTGCTGTCTGATGATTGGCCAAGCATGCACTATGACCTGCATGATTTGGCCAATCACAGCGCCGTCAGCAAAGAGAGCCATAATTGGCCAAAGGCCAATTATTAATTTATTTCAGGCAGGCAATTGAGTCAGCTGCAGTGTGGGTATATATGTTGTGAGGGGGTTAGCTCGGCAGCGGGTGTGTGTGACCCCCTGGATGGGTTCACCACACAAAATCAGGCACAGCAGACAGCGTTGTAGGTGAAACAAAAACAAAGGTGCGGTTTATTTAGACTATATGCATTGAAAAATAACAGCAAAACAAAAAGAAACATGAAAAGAAATCCTGGTCAGCTTGACCGCTTACTACACACGTAGATTCCCTATCTAACAACTGGATGCAGCCTTGTGCTGCCCCAGTCCCTATCTCTCGTTGAGAAGTTTTGCCATACAGGCGTTAACTCACCGCACAGGACAGATACCACACTCCCCAATCTACACAAACACAGAACTGGTTCCAGGATGGAGCATCTCTCTAAGCATGCTGGGTTATTTTCTATAGGTCTTAATGAGCCCACTTACTTCAGCTGGGCTCATTACGGTAACTCTTCCCCTGCAGGACTCCCAGCACTCCCCCTAGTGGTATAAGTCAGCATAAAGCCTGAATCTAGGGCATACATATTTTCCATCCTGGATGCAACCAGGTGTTTTTACTGCCTGCTGTCACAATGTGTGTATATATATATATATATATATATATATATATATATATATATATATATATATCCACTGTATCCAGTTTAGCTAGATCTGACTGCAGTCTGTTCCTGGCGTACTGTTACTAATATACTTTCAGGCAGGCAGGTGATTCAGTGAGCTGCAGTGCATAAAATATATATACAGTCTCCCACATATATATCCACTGCATTCTAGTCTAGCCAAGCCTATGTCTGACTGCAGGCCATCCCTGGTGTTCATTTTCAAATACACTTTCAGGCAGGCAGGTGATTCAGTGATCTGCAGTACATTAAATATACACAATCTCCTACATATATATATCCCACTGCATTCTAGTCTAGCCAAGCCTATATCTGACTGCAGGCCATTCCTGGTGTACTTTTTCTAGCAAACTTCAGGCAGTGTTTTGCTAATAAAATTTTACAGCATGTCTGGAAGGCCACAAAGGAGAGGCAGACGCTCACAGGCCACTAAAAGAGGGAAAGCAGGCTCTGTGTCTACTGCCAACAGTGCTGGTCATGGACACAGTGCATCCTCAGCACGTGGCCGGGGGGCACGCTTGTCCTTTTTTCTCGGCAGCTGGCCATGTTGATCCACAACATGCAGAAAAGTTGGTAGAGTGGATAACTAAGCCGTCCTCATCTTCCTCATCCTCTGTCACCCAGGTTAAGAGTTGTTTGCCTGCCAATGCAGCTGCCAAAGCGGCCTATTCCATAGGCTCAATGTTATCAGTCACTCCTTCCCTAGCCCCACCATCATGCATGGAGGAGTCCACCAAACTGTTCGACCACAGTGTCGGGTACATGCTGCAGGAGGATGCGCAGCATTTTGAAGACTCCGATGATGGTACCCAGGTTGAGAAAGGCAGTAACGTGAGTCCAGAGAGGGGGTGCCCAAGAAGGACAAGAAACTGGCAGTCATATACCCCCAGATGCAACATACTGCCAGGTTTGCTCCAGTGATGAGGAGGGAGGGGATGATGAGGTCACTGACTTTATGTGGGTGCCTGATAGAAGAGAGGAGGAGAAGGAGGAGGCACATCTCCAACGAGGCAGGATTACCTCCAGGTGCCAGCTTAAGGGCAGCCACCCGACTGCATCACACCGCAGAGCTCCAGATATGTGCAGGGTGCTGGTGACCTCTGCGTATTTTGAAAAGTTCTTTGGTGTGGGCCTTTTTTGATACATGTGCAGCAAATCGCACCGTTGCTGTTTGCAACATATGTCTGAAGCGTATCAATCGTGGCCAAAACAGCAGCCGCTTGGGCACCACATGCTTAACTAGACATATGTCGACCTCCAATGCAGTCCGTTGGGAACAGTACTTAAAAGACCCACACCAAAGAACAAGGCGGACCTCTCCTTGCTACTCATCAGCTGGGATCTCCAACCCCACTATACTTTCAGTCCTCTCAGAAACCTGCACTGAGAGGAGTGAAGGCGTAGAATAAGGTGTGCCAAGTACTTGCGGGCAATCTGCTATCGCTACACCAATATCCGATTGTAGCAGGCAAATTTCCCTACCCCAGTTGATAAACTGTAGAAAGAAATTTGGTCCCAGCCATCCACATGCTCAGCGGCTGAATGTTAGCTTGGCTAAATTGCTAGCACTTCAACTGCTGCCTTTTCAGCTGGTAGACTCTGCCCCCTTTCGTGAATTTATGGAATGTGTTGTACCTCAGTGGCAGGTTCCCAAACGTCATTTCTTTTCATGGAAGGCCATTCCGGCTCTCTACCAACATGTGGAAGGCAATGTCTTGGCCTCGTTGGACAGGGCAGTCAGCGGTAAGGTGCATATTACCGCTGACTCATGGTCCAGCAGGCATGGACAGGGACATTACCTTTCTTTCACGGCGCACTGGGTAACTCTGCTGGCAGCTGGGAAGGATGCAGGACAGGGTGCAGTATTGTTGGAGCTTGTTCCGCCACCACGCCTCCAAAATGCTAGTAGTGTTGATTCTGCCACACCTCTCTCCTCCACCCCCTCCTCTTCTTCTTCCTCTATGGCCTCTTCCTCTGCAGATTTGTCCTCGGAACCAGCGGTGCTCCGTAGGCATTCAAGGGGCTATGCAAGCACTCAGGCAAAAAGATGCCATGCGTGCAGTGCTTGAGTTGGTCTGCTTAGGGGACAGGAGCCACACTGGAGCAGCGATTCTGTCAGCTCTGCAAGAAAAGACTCAGAGGTGGTTGATGCCACACCAGCTTCAGCCAGGAATGGTGGTTTGCGACAATGCACCAACCTCCTCTCCGCCCTCCGACAGGGACACTTGACCCATGTTCCCTATTTGGCTCATGTCCTTAATTTGGTGGTGCCGCAGTTCTTGTGCAGTTATCCGGGCTTAAAGGGTCTCCTAAGGCAGGCCAGGAAAGTCTGTGGGCATTTGCGCCAGTCATATAATGCCAGTGCTCGGCTGGCTGATCTTCAAAAGGAATGCAACCTGCCCAAGAACCGCCTCATTTGTGACATGCCCACCAGATGGAACTCAAAGTTGGCAATGCTGCAGCGGCTGCACATGCAGCAGAGGGCCATCAATGAGTACCTGTGTGAGTATGGCACCAGGACAGGGTCAGGGGAGCAGGGCACTTGAGGCAGAACAGAGGGAGGAAGATTAGGACTTCCTTACCTCTCAAGGCCCCCCTTATCCAGACAGTATACCTGTGGGCCTGCTGATCACACAGGAAGAGGAGGAGGAGGCGGCTGTGGATCATGTCATCCTTAGTGACCCAGAGGACTCCAGATCGAATGCCTCAGCAAACCTTCGCTGCATGGCCTCCCTGATCCTGCAAAGCCTGCGAAAGTACCCTCGGATTCGTGGTATCAAGGAACGGAATCATTACTGGTTGGCAATCCCTCTTGATCCCAGTGGTGTATTTAGGTTTTGCGCTGCCCTAGGCCTGACTAAATGTGGGCGCCCCTAATTTAAATCAGACACACCCCTTCCTGTCAAGGCCACACCCCTTACTGTTTAAGACCCACCCTGTCATCTGTAAACCATACCCCTTCAGTGCCTTTTATCAGTTCAGCTTAAAAATGCCGCCTCATTAGTGGCTGTCAGTGCCCATCAGTGCAGCACTGCCTCATCAGTGCCCAGCCCAATGGTGCAGATTATCAGTGGCCATCAGTGCAGCCTCATCAGGGCCACCAGTGCAGCCTATCAGTGCTGACTTATCAGTGCAGGCTCATCAGTTTCATAATATCACAGCTTATTCGTGTATATGAATTATGTATTGATTATCGCATGGAGCACTTTGCAGTACATGAGTTTTCACTGAATGTGGACTGTTTAAAGGGGAGTTCCACCCAAACATGGAAGCTCTGCTTCCTCCCCCCTCCGGTGCCACATTTGGCACCTTTCAGGGGGGAGGGGGGGACCGGGTACCTGTTTTTGACAGGTTTTTTGGCAGGGCTCATTCCTGAGTATCTGTGAGGGGTTGCAGTGTTGTGGCACCACCACCAGTGCCACAGATACTCAGGAATGAGCCCTGCTGAGAAATATTACAGCAAAAATCGTAATTACACGCCCCTGTTAAACAGGGGGAGAAAAATTGGACCTTAGGCACTGGTGGTGGTGCCCTGAAAGAAAAATGTTCTTATGAACATTGAGGAGGAATAGGATAGTCACTCAGCATAACAGGACAGTCACTCAGCATAGGCAGTCTTCAAGGGATCTCACATACATAGAAAAATTAATCGGTTACATCAGCATCAGGTGCTTGGTAGCTGGTGATCCAAGACTGATTCATTTTTATGAAGGTGAGCCGATCAACTGAGTTTGTGGACAGGCACACTCTGTGATCGGTTACAAAGCCTCCAGCAGCACTGAATGTGCGTTCAGAAAGAACGCTGGATGCAGGACAGGCCAGTAGCTCAATTGCATATTGGACAAGCTCTGGCCAGTGATCCATCCTCAACACCCAGTAACCCAGTGGATTTTTGGTTGGAAAGGTCTCCAAGTCTGATCTTGCCCCTAGGTATTCCTGCACTATGTAAAGCAGACGCTGGCGATGGTTGCTGGAACCGATCAGACCTTGGGGCTGCGGACTAAAGAATCATCTGAACGCATCGGTCAGACAGCCACCTTCTCCACTGCCTCAGCAACATGTTGTCCGGGAGGACCAGGAAATTGTAACCTCCCAGGCTCTGGAAACGCATTGCACAAACCTTTCTGCAAGGCCTCCCGAAGATTTTTAATTCTCTGCTCCCCCTGCGAAGCCTGGATAAGTTCCGTAACCTTACCCTTGTAACGTGGCTCAAGCAGTGCTGTTTCTTGGCCTAGGCCGACAAGGCCCAGGCCTAGGGCGGCACTTTGAGGGGGGCGGCAAAAGCCGCCTCCCCGACCCGTCTTTCTGAGCCTCGGCTCCCGCGGCCGCGTCCCGCACAAATACAGGAGCTGGCTTGCTATAGCGGGGCACGTGTAAATATTATGGGCAGTAAGTATGCCGTGCTTGCCCGAGAGGGGGCGGGGGGGCAACCTGACTGGCGGAGGTGGAGCCGGAGCCTTATGCTCCGCCCACCCTTCTCTGTGCACCGTTCTACTCTGCATCGTCTCCCTAGTCCGAGGCGGGGTCTATCGAAGAGGAGGCGGAGAATATCATCACCTCCCTAATTATCACTGGAAGGGTCGGGATGGCCCAGAATCGAGGAGGAGATCCAGAGATGGCTCATTTTTTTGCCTCTGTTTAACAGGAGCATGTCATTACAATTTTTGCTGTAATATTTTGCAGCAGGGCTCATTCTTGTGCTCAACTAGAGTATATGTGAGGGGTCGCAGTGTTGTGGCACCACTACCAGTGTCTAAGGCTCAATTTTCCTGCCCCTGTTTAACAGGGACATATAATTATAATTTTTGCTGTAATATTTCGCAACAGGGCTCGTTCCTGCGCTCAACTAGAGTATCTGTGAGGGGTTGCAATGTTGTAGCACCACCACCAGTGCCTAAGGCCCAATTTTTCTGCCCCTGTTTAACAGGGGCATGTAGTTACAATATTTGCTCTAACATTTCACTGCAGGGCCCGTTCCTGCGCTCAACAAGAGTATCTGTGAGGCTTTACAGTGTTGTGCCACCACCACCACCACAGGCCCAATTTTTCTGCCCCTGCTTAACAGGGGCATGTAATTACAATATTTGCTCTAATATTTCACAGCAGGGCTCGTTCCTGTGTTCAACAACAGAATCTGTGAGGGGTTACAGTGTTGTGGCACCATCACCACTGCCTAAGACCCAATTTTTCTGCCCCTGTTTAACAGGGGCATGTAATTACAATTCTTGATATAATATTTCACAGCAGGGCCAGTTCCTGCTCCCACCAAGAGTAACTGTGAGGGCTTACAGTGTTGTGGCACCACCACCACCAAAGGCCCAATTTTCCTGCCCCTGTTTAACAGTGGCATGTAATTACAATTCTTGATATAATATTTCACAGCAGGGCCCGTTCCTGCGCCCACCAAGAGTAACTGTGAGGACTTACAGTGTTGTGGTACCATCAACACCTAAGACCCAATTTCCTGTAGAGTATATAGGGCAGGCCGTATAGTATATATAGGCGGTCCCCTACTTTCAAACATCCGACTTACAAACGACTCCTACTTACAAATGGAGGGAGACAACAGGAAGTGGGAGGAAATCTACGCCTAGGAAGGGAAATTCTCTCCTGTAAGAGTTAATATGGGAAAAAAGTGTCTTCACTGATGCTTTATCACCAATCCTTGTTTCCCTAATAACCCCAAATTTTCAAAATCCAATTGTCATTGGGACAGAAAGTGAGGTGAAATCTTCTGAACAGGGGCACAGACAGCAAAACAAATGTTACAGGGGTGATAACCCTTTGCTATGTTATTAAAAAGGCTTAACAATTGTTTTTTTTTTGGCTGGAGCTACACTTACAAAATGTACACGTTCCAAATTCCAAACAGATTATACTTAACAAACCTACAGTCCCTGTCTTGTTTGGACCGCCTGTATACTGCTGTTCAGAGTATATAGGGCCTGTGGGCCCCACACCTTTTTTTTTAAATTTGGGTGCAGGGTTCCCCTTAATATCCATACAAGACCCAAAGGGCCTGGTAATGGACTGGGGGGTACCAATGCAGTTTTTCTCAATAATTTTCATCCATATTACCAGGACCTGACATTACACCCGCAAGCAGTTTTAAATGACTTTTATTCCTTTAGAAAATGTAATTTTGTGCAGGGACTGTTCTTGTTTACAAATTATTTTTATTAGGTACAAAAAGGTGGTACAAAAATACACAATATATTAAATGGATAATTACAATATTAACAAATTGTATATATGGAAAATCAGAAAAATAGTATACATTAGGGTAAATATATTTTGCTATAGTGTGATCAGTGTTAGTACAGTTTTTTAGCTTGTGATCTATAAAACAACATATAAGATAAGTTTGTCTCTTGTGACTAGTAAATCTCAAACTGGATTAAAAAAGAGTGTGGAGTGAGACACGCGCCACTTTACAGGCATACTATAGACACCCCCCAGGTACGATATTTAAAGGAATATTTCACTTTTATTTTTCCACTTTAAGCATTATTAAAATCAATGCTCCCCAAAAAAATGTCGTTTTTTAAAACTTTTTTTTGCATTGATACATGTCCCCTGGGGCAGGATCCGGGTCCCCAAACACTTTTTATGACAATAACTTGCATATTAGCCTTTAAAATTCGCACTTTTGATTTTTCACGTTCGGGTCCTATAGACTTTAACGGTGTTCGAATGTTCGCGTGAACTTTCGGTCCGTTCGCATGTTCTGCCGCAAACCGAACCAGGGGTGTTCGGCTCATCCTTAATATCTATATCTTTATCTATATATCTATCTTTCTATCTACAGTCAGGTCCATAAATATTGGGACATTGACACAATTCTAATCTTTTTGGCTCTATACATCACCACAATGGATTTGAAATGAAACGAACAAGATGTGCTTTAACTGCAGACTTTCAGCTTTAATTTGAGGGTATTTACATCCAAATCCGGTGAACGGTGTAGGAATTACAACAGTTTGTATATGTGCCTCCCACTTTTTAAGGGACCAAAAGTAATGGGACAATTGGCTGCTCAGCTGTTCCATGGCCAGGTGTTTGTTATTCCCTCATTATCCCATTTACAAGGAGCAGATAAAAGGTCCAGAGTTAATTTCAAGTGTGCTATTTGCATTTGGAATCTGTTGCTGTCAACTCTCAATATGAGATCCAAAGAGCTGTCACTATCAGTGAAGCAAGCCATTATTAGGCTGAAAAAACAAAACAAACCCATCAGAGAGATAGCAAAAACATTAGGTGTGGCCAAATCCACTGTTTGGAACATCCTTAAAAAGAAAGAACGCACCGGTGAGTTCAGCAACACCAAAAGACCCGGAAGACCATGGAAAACAACTGTGGTGGATGACCGAAGAATTCTTTCCCTGGTGAAGAAAACACCCTTCACAACAGTTGGCCAGATCAAGAACACTCTCCAGGAGGTAGGTGTATGTGTGTCAAAGTCAACAATCAAGAGAAGACTTCACCAGAGTGAATACAGAGGGTTTACACCAAGATGTAAACCATTGGTGAGCCTCAAAAACAGGAAGGCCAGATTAGAGTTTGCCAAACAACATCTAAAAAAGCCTTTGCAGTTCTGGAACAACATCCTATGGACAGATGAGACCAAGATCAACTTGTACCAGAGTGATGGGAAGAGAAGCGTATGGAGAAGGAAAGGAACTGCCCATGATCCAAAGCATACCACCTCATCAGTGAAGCATGGTGGTGGTAGTGTCATGGCTTGGGCATGTATGGCTGCCAATAGAACTGGTTCCCTTGTATATATTGATGATGTGACTGCTGACAAAAGCAGCAGGATGAATTCTGAAGTGTTTCGGGCAATATTATCTGCTCATATTCAGCAAAATGCTTCAGAACTCATTGGACGGCGCTTCACAGTGCAGATGGACAATGACCCGAAGCATACTGCGAAAGCAACCAAAGAGTTTTTTAAGGGAAAGAAGGGGAATGTTATGCAATGGCCAAGTCAATCACCTAACCTGAATCTGACCTGAATCCGATTGAGCATGCATTTCACTTGCTGAAGACAAAATTGAAGGGAAAATGCCCCAAGAACAAGCAGGAACTGAAGACAGTTGCAGTAGAGGCCTGGCAGAGCATTACCAGGGATGAAACCCAGTGTCTGGTGATGTCTATGCGTTCCAGACTTCAGGCTGTAATTGACTGGAAAGGATTTGCAACCAAGTATTAAAAAGTGAAAGTTTGATGGATGATTGTTAATCTGTCCCATCACTTCTGGTCCTTTAACCACTTCCCACCCGGCCCATAGCAGATGACGGCCGGGCGGTGGTTGTGTTATCCTGACTGGGCGTCATATGACGTCCAGCAGGATAACCCCCTAGTTCGCGCCCGCGGGTTACGATCGGGGTTGCGATCGGGGACGGCATGTGTCCCTTGGCTTCCCCCATCACGGCAAACAGCCAGTGATTTTGGCCATTTACCACGTGATCGGCTGTGTCAACGTCACAGCCGATCACATGTCATAAAAAAAACTTGGCGGCACGCAATGTGCGCGCCGCCGGAGGAGTGCAGGGCAGGGATCGAGGAAGGCGGGTGTCCCTTGGACACAGCGCTTCCCTGATCAAGGTAAACAGCCAATGTCCAATCACAGCCGGTCACAAATGTAAACAGAGGAGCAGTTACCATCTGATCTCTGCTCTCTCCTCACACACCGATCGTGTGCGGAGAGAGCAGGGATCAGTAAGTGAGATATCAGTGTAGTGTTCTGTCTATATATATATATAATGTATACTGTGCACAACACCCCCCCAATAAAGAGGACCTGTCACACAGCCCAGCCCATCTGTCAATCAGCCCATCTGATCAATCAGCGCAGCCAATCAGCCCATCTGATCAATCAGCCCATCTGTCAGTCACCCAATCAATCAGCTCATCTGTCAATCATCTGTCACAGGCCCACCGCTATCAGTACCGCCATTGGTACCACCACACAGGCTACCAGTACCATCATCGGTACCACAGCCAGTCCTGCCATCAGGCCCACTATCGGTACCGCCATCAGGCCCACCGCCATCAGTACTGCCACACAGGTTACCAGTACCGCCATCGGTACCACCGCCAGTTCCGCCATCAGGCCCACCATCTATATCACCACACAGGCCCGCCACACAGGCCTGCTACCAGTACTGCCACCCGTACAGCCATTGGTACCACCACCACCACACATACCGCTACCTGTACCACGATCGGTACCACCACCACCCATACCGCCACCTGTACCGCAATCGGTACCGCCACACAGGCCCGCCACTTATACCACATCGGTACCACCACTACCGCCAGTAGTACCATTAGTACCAGCCCGCCAGAAAGCACTACCAATAATGTCGCAAAAGGGTTTACACACCTGAGGAAGCATATGCCCTTCTTACCATGTCGGATGATGAGAGCAGCGGGGAGCTCCCATCATCCGATTCTGGTTCAGAATACGAGCCAGTGGAGGATAGTGGATCGGAGTCCGAGTCCTCGGAGGAAACCGTCCCTCCCAAAAGAATGAGATCAGGACCGAGATCAGGAGATCTGCTCACCACCAGCAGCGCCAGACCCCAGGAAGAAGAGCCCAGTAAAAACACTGGAATCACACGCCCAACCCGAAGAACCCAGCCCCAGTCCTACCTTCCCGATGCCCTGGCAAACCCCTTATGGTTGCCTGCCAACTCAGGATCCGCTATCATCCCCCTTTCACTGCACAGCCAGGTGTGCATCCCGACACTATAAATTTTTCTCAATTTGATTATTTTTCTTTATTTTTCCCACAAGATTTGCTGCAGAATATGGTGGATCAAACTAACCTGTATGCATCCTAATTTATTGCTGCCAACCCCAATTCTTCCTATGCCCGCATGTTCCAGTGGCGACGTCTAACACTGGACGAATTTAAATTATTTTTGGGCCTTACGTTAAATATGGGGCTTACAAAAAAGAACGAAGTCCATGCATATTGGTCTACCAACCCCATCCACCACATGCCCATATATTCCGCTGTCATGTCCAGGACAAGATACATGATTATGCATTTTCTCCACTTCAATGACAATTCACAGTGCCCTCCCCGAGATCATCCCAACCATGATAAATTGTACAAGATACGCCCCCTAATCAATTCCTTTTTCCCAGCGATTTAGAGACGTTTTTATCCCAGACCAAAAAATTTGTGTAGACGAATCCCTCATACATTTCACTGGCCGACTGTACTTCAAGCAGTATATTCCAAGCAAGGTATGGGGTGAAATTAAATAAATTATGCGATCGAGCCACTGGATATGTCTTCACATTCCGGATCTACGAAGGCAAAGACTTCCATCTTCAGCCCCATGATTGCCCCACATATATTGGAACCAGTGGTAAAATGGTCTGGGAGCTGGCATACCCCCTGTTCGACAAAGGATACCATTTATATGTCATAGTTACATAGTAGGTGAGGTTGAAAAAAGACACAAGTCCATCAAGTCCAACCTATGTGTGTGATTATATGTCAGTATTATTATGTCGACAACTATTATACCAGCCTGTCCCTTTTTTGTCACCTTTATAGTAAAAAAAACCCCGCCTGCGGTACTTTAAAAAAAAAAAACAGAAGGGATTCCCACCAAATTTGTAGACCAAAAAATAGCAAAACGGAGAATCGGCATTCATGAGGAACGAGGAGGTGTTGGCCATGAAGTGGAGGGACAAGAAAGATGTCCACATCCTCGCTACCATCCACAACGACACTGTGGTGGAGATCCAAAAAAGAGGCGGCCCCATTGTAAAGCCCGAATGTGTCCACGATCATAATATGTACATGGGGGGGGGTGGATTTAAATGATCAGATGCTACAGCCCTATTTATCAACCAGAAAGTCTCGTTAGTGGTATAAGAAAGTTGCGTTTCACCTGTCTCACATGGCCCTTTTTAATTCGTTTGTCTGCTACCAAAAAGCAACTCAAAACCAACAAATCACCTACCTGAAGTATATTGAAGATATCGTCACTGCCCTCATTTACCAACAAGGTCCCGTCTCAGTAAGCATTTGTTCTGATAGCGTGAGTCGACTTCACGAGCAACACTTTCCCTATCACATTCCCCCCACAGAATCTGGAAGAAGACGCCAAAATAAATGCCGTGTATGCAGCAGAGGAGGAGTAAGAAGAGATACCAGCTATTATTGTCCCCAATGTCCCTCCCAACCTGGCCTGTGCATCGGAGATTGCTTCAAAAATTATCATCCATCCATCCAATATTAGTTCCCCTTATTATTAACAGACTGCCATTTCCCAATTTGCCTGCTACCATGTTAATTAACTGACCCTGGCCTGTTTACCGACTATGTTTTGCTTGCCGATTTAAACCACGTTTCTGACTTCCACGTGCACCAACCTCAGCCTGTTTACCGACGATGCCTCTGCCTGCCAATTTAAACTATGTTTCTGACTTCCACGTGCACTGATCTTGGCCTGTTAATCGACCATGTTTTTGCCTGCCACTTGGACTGATCTTTTGGCTATCTACTTCAGTACACAGGGGTCTATGTGAGGGGCTTCAGAATAGCGTTCTGAGTAGAGAAAAACAGTTTTTCCTTTTCTGTGCTCCCCTGGCCCTAAGCTTGATGGTCCTTCCTACTGCCTGGACCAATACTTTGGCTGTGCTGACCATATTGCTGCCTGTAATGACCCATGACATTATGGACCATGTTTCTTCCTGCTGCTTGGACCAATACTTTGGCTGTGTTGAACATATATCTGCCTGCTGCCTCTACTGACGTTGGACAGTATTTCTGCAAGGACACCTCTGCCTGCTACCTGGACCTGTACTTTGGCTGTGCTTTGGCTGTACTCTGGCTGTGCTGACAGTATCTACTGAACTATGGACAGTATTCCTGCCTGCTGCCTGGATGATTGCTTTTGCTGTCGCAGACCTCATTCCTGCCTGCTGCCTGGACCGATGCTCTCCTCTGTGGACCACTGCACTTCTAAAACCACAGGTAATCTTTTGTTATTTGGTATGTACCTGCTATGTGTTAGAAAAATGAAGGGCCTTCAAAAATGTGATCGACAGTCAGAAAATGAGATGTGTAATTAATGCTGCTAGAATGCCTGGAGGTGCTACTTCACTGTTGGGCCTCTGTATGTGGCCAGGCTGTGTAAAAGTCTCAAACATGTGGTATCACCATACTCAGAAGGAGTAGCAGAATGTATTTTGGGGTGTTATTTTTGCTCTGTACATGCTATGTGTTAGAAATATCTTATAAAGGGACAACTTTGTGTAAAAAACAAATGCATTTTCATTTTTTTTCCACATTTTCCTAAAACTTCTGGAAAAAAATGAAAAGTTCAAAAGACTCATTATGCCTCATAGATTATACGTTGGGGTGTTTGCTTTCCAAAATGGGGTCATTTTGTGGACAATACCATTGTGCTGGTGCTCCAGGGCCTTCAAAATTGTAATAAGTGGTTGAGAAAGGATATGTGCAATTTATGCTTGTAGAACGCCTGGAAGTGCTACTTCACAGTTGGGCCTTTGTATGTAGCCAGGCTGTGTAAAAGTCTCACACATGTGGTATCACCATACTCAGGAGGAGTAGCAGAATGCATTTTGGGGTGTCATTTTTGCTATGTACATGCTATGTGTTAGAAATATCTTATAAATGGACAACTTTGTGTAAAAAAAAATGCATTTTCATTTTTTTCCACATTTTTTAAAACCTTCTGGAAAAAAATTAACCGTTCAAAAGACTCATTATGCCTCATAGATTATACGTTGGGGTATGTGCTTTCCAAAATGGGGTTATTTTGTGGACAATTGCATTGCCCTGGTGCTCCAGGGCCTTCAAAAGTGTAATAGGTGGTTGAGAAAGGAGATGTGCAATTTATGCTTGTAGAACTCCTGAAAGTGCTACTTCAATGTTGGGCCTCTGTATATGGCCAGGCTGTGTAAAAGTCTCACACATGTGGTATCGCCATACTCGGGAGGAGTAGCAGAATGTATTTTGGGGTGCAGTTGCAATTATGCATATGCTGTCTGAGAGAAATAACCTGTTAATATGACCAGTTTGTGTAAAAAAAAATCTTAATTTTCCCAAGAATTGTGTGAAAAAATTACAACTTCAAAAAACTCACCATGCCTTTTAGTAAATACCTTGGACTGTCTACTTTCCAAAAAGGGGTCATTTGGGGGGTATTTGTACTTTCCTGGCTTCTTAGTGTCTCAAGAAATGAGAAAGGCCTTCAGTACATCAGGTGTGATCAGATGTGATCAATTTTCAGTGATTTGGCACCATAGTTTGTATACTCTATAACTTTCACAAAGACCAAATAATATACATTAATTTGGATTATTTTTACCAAAGATATGTAGCAGTATACATTTTGCCACAAATTTATGAAGAAAAATGACTTATTTGCAAAATTTTACAATAGAAACTTAAAAAAAGTGTGTTTTTTTTTTTTTTAATTTCGCAGTTTTTTCGCTTATATCGCAAAAAATAAAAAAAAACAACGGTGATTAAATACCACCAAAAGAAAGCTCTATTTGTGAGAAGAAAATGATAAAAATTTTGTTTGGATACAGTGTAGCATGACTGAGTAATTGTCATTCAAAGTGTGAGAGCACCGAAAGCTGAAAATCGGTCTGGGCGGGAAGGTGCATAAGTGCCTGGTATTGAAGTGGTTAAAAAGTGGGAGGCACATATACAAACTGTTGTAATTCCTACACCATTCACCTGATTTGGATGTAAATACCCTCACATTAAAGCTGAAAGTCTGCAGTTTAAGCACATCTTGTTTGTTTCATTGTAAATCCATTGTGGTGATGTACTGAGAAAAAAAGAATAGAATTGTGTCGATGTCCCAATATTTATGGACCTGACTGTATCTATATATACATATACACACACAATATATGCACCAGTTTTGATCCATATGTGGTCCTGGATACCAGCATGTGGCATTCTAACAAAGATATTGGGTACTGGAAATAATTGTAAGGCCTTACATAGACCTCTTTAAACTTTGATTTCTCTCTGCTACCCCCGTTCCTATATCACAGTGAGGGTTCCAGAAATATATAAAACTTATTTTCCAGATCAAGACCACCTAGTCTTTTTCATGACACATTCTGGAAATTTTTAACAAATTTATGGATCTCTTAAGTTCTTAATCAGTTGCCTGTTGGTCTTCTCTAGAACTTCGAGTAGCACGTCCTTGCCATCACTTCCCCAACCTCTGACAAACACGAATAGCGCTCTCATCTGGTTCTGGGACGTTTCCTTAGATCTCACATTGTCACAATCCTCATCGGTCAGAAGATCTTGGAGTTTGAGTTTATCTAGAACTTGATTTACATTGTGCACTCCTTGGACCAGTTTTTCATAATGTATCTCTACAAAGTGCTTTGTTGATGAAGAACAACCTGTAAGTATGAAAAATACATTGTAATGCCTCGTGTTGTCCACTCTCCCTTTTTCTGAATTTATTCTTGGCTTTTTGTCCTGTGTTAATAATTGGATCTAGTAGGCTTTGCTATTTCCTGATATTCATTTTTCTTTTCCTGTTTGGTTATACCATTTGCCAGGCTATATACAGAATCTTATACCCACAGTTAATCCAGAGGAGGGTAAAAAATAAAGCATGATTCAATTTACTTTAGTGGGGAAAAAAATGCCTTCCTGGTCCCCCAGAAGGTAATTAGATATTCCATGGATCAGCAATCTGTGGTGTTGGTAATTGATCCCAACTGTAATACAGATATGCTTTTCTACTTTTGCTTTGAATGTTTAAGCTGAACCTGTGTTTTGATCATGCAAGGCAAAGCAAAAAGTTGACTTTAAAGTCTACTAGTGCAGCTGTATACATGTACTTTACTTTCTGTCCTGATTCAGCTGAGGAAAAGAAAACCTGCATAAGCTTTGTGTTACTTCAGTTGGAGCTTACACACAGCTGAGGACTCTGAGGACTATTTTCCCAGAATCTCCATCAAATGAATCAAAGGTCAGTAGGTTTTTTGAATGGGTCATGAAAGTGAACTTATTGCTTTGCCCTGAATGAAGCACAGGTCTTCTGTACATTGTGGAATATGGTTTTACCATTCTACCATCATGTTAAAGCTGAGCAGGAATAGTCACACTGGCAGTGAAGCATCTCAGAATGATACTGATTGTGAAGTTGGACCTTCTATTTCATTCTATTTCATTGTTTTATCTAGAGGCTAAGGCTTGAGCAAATTCAGAGAAAAAAAATGTGCAAAGAAAAGCAAGGTATCCAACAAGAGTTTTCTGAATCAAATAATACTTTGATTGGATAATAGTAACATGTTTAACATACCTGCATTGCTGACAGAGGGACAGGCACTTAATTGCATTTCTCTCAATTCCCCTGAAAAATAAAGGACACAGTAGACACATAGTAAAAGCAGTACAATTACAGACAAGTGAAGATATTATCTATCTATCTATCTATCTATCTATCTATCTATCTATCTATCTATCTATCTATCTATCTGTTATTCAATAGCCAAATATAGCATAGAAATTAAATGGCAATTTGTCATTTTACTAGTTGATGTGTTAGTCGCCATAACACTGCCCAAATGTTGTGCTATCATTACTGCAAAAATGTTAGACCCAGAGCATTCTATAGAAGGAAGCTTGCCTTCTATTTTACTTGTGGAATGACAACTAGACTATACGCATGATCAAGTTACAGCGCACAAAGTAAAAGGAGATGGGTATAGGTTTTTTTCTGTTGTCCACACTGCACCTTTTTCTTAGGGCCCTTTCACACTGGGGCGCTGTCGGCGGTAAAGCGCCGCTAGTGGGGCGGTTTTACCCTCCTCTAGCGACCGAGAAAGGGTTAAAAACCACCGCAAAGCACCTCTGCAGAGGCACTTTGCCGGCGGTATAGCCGCGGTGCCCCATTGCTTTCAATGGGCAGGAGCGGTATACACACCACTCCTTCAGCGCTCCAAAGATGCGGCTAGCAGGCCTTTTTTTTCCATCCTGTCAGTGCACTGCTCCAGTGTGAAAGCCCTCGGGGTTTTCACACTGGAGAAACAGCAGCGGCTGTTTCAGGTCGGTTTGCAGGCGCTATTTTTAGCGCAATATCGCCTGCAAACTGCCCCAGTGTGAAAGGGGTCTTATAGTTCTGCTGCCACTATGCGCCCAATAATGGCAAAAATAGAAGAAAAAGTCATCACAAATAGTGATGAGCAGAAGCAGATCCATTTGGGTTTGATTTGCAGAATGGTTCAGTAAATGCATCCAAAAATTGTCAAGCTGCAATCTTTAAAGAGAACCCTGATGAGAGTCTTGTAAATCAGGTCTCTCAATTTTCAAGGCTAATAGACAAGGGGGTTTTCAAACAAGGGATGGGGAGCCAGGGAACACATGCACCAATGCGAAAAAAAAAAATAAATAAAAGTAGGCCTAAAGAGGAACATTAAAAATGCACAATTACTTTAACCACTTCCTGCCCAGCCTATTGTCAATTGACGGCTGGGCAGGACATTCGTCATTCCAGGTGGACGTCATATGATTGCAGGCACAATTTCTCATTGGCTTTTCGCCGGAGACAGCCGATGACTGATCACTATTCTGGTCTGCTGCCGGTGTTCTGCTAAAAATGCCAACTCGCCAAAATCTACAACCACGTCACTTCTGATGACTCTTCAGCAACAACAACAATGGCCGTTTTGACAGAACACCGGGTAAGGAAGAAAAAAGTTGTCACTGACCTGGAGGCGGCCATGTTGTTGGTTAGTATCTGGCGGACTAACAATGTCCACTCATTATATTGTGCACTGTTTTATGCCATCCATTGTATACAATTGTGTTGCTAGCTTTGATTGGTCACAGTGATCACATGGTACAGACCGGTCCAATCACAGCCCATTTGTACCATGTGATTAGCTGTGGCCAATCATAAATAATCACAACAAAACACACTGAATATATCAGTTCAATTCAGTAAAAATGGTTGCTTATACCAGTGAAATGAATTGGTATAAACAATCACAATGTGTAAAAAAAAATCCTGATCACTTCCCCAGAGTAGTACAGTGTTACTATGGTACACTGTATTGCTCTGGTACAAGTATGTTAAAAAAAAATCATAAAAAAGAAAAACATAGAAAAAAAATTGAAAAAATTTCTTTTCTACATACTGTCACCAGTCAGTGTCCCTGATCACGGCCACATCAGTTATATGATGAAGCTGTACTGCACTGGTGACTGTATGTAAAAAAAAAAGGAAATGTGAATTTTTTTATTTTTTTTTACACATTTCTTCACATTCCAAAAAATAATAACCAAAAATGTACACCTTCAAAAAAACCACCATGACTCTTAATATATACCTTGCACTGTCTACTTTCCAAAAAGGGGTTATTTGGGGGATATTTGTACTTTACTGGTGCCTTTGGTTCTCAAGAATTGAGATAGTCCGTCAGTACATCAGGATTGATAAGTTTTCATATATATCTATATATCTATATGCACACCATAGTTTGTGGAATAACCTTCCTACAGATAAACTTGAGATTCGTCCTTCCCTTCCCCTACCGTTATGTGTGCTTCTAGTAGTTGGGGGGGGGGGGTGAGAAGCATTTTGAAAGGTACGGAAAGAAGACAGAAAATATGATTTGAGAGATTCACTAAATGTTTTGTAATATTGGAGAGGAAAGCCGTCTGGTCCTGGGGATTTGCCTAGTTTCAGGCCTTTAAGTACTTTGTCAAACTCTGCCTCTGAAAGGGGTGCTTCTAATTCAAGTGCTGTTTCTCTATTAAGTTTGGACGGGGCGTACTTCAAGAATTCAGAGATAATTTGTGTACCTACTTACCTACTTATTGTGGTTTGTTGTAAGGTGATGAAATATTGTACAAAGATCTGTAGTAAGTTTGGAATTGTTTTGCTATAGCATTCCGACTGTGGTGCCTATTTTTTTAGCCTGAACTGCCTTCGCCAGGAGTTTCCCGCATTTGTTGCCATGCTCGTAATATATTTTATTGCGAAGTATGTATTGTCTTATTGTTTTTTTTCACCAAGTTCTTCCAAAAGGAGGTTTCTTGTCATTTGTAGCTCTTGGTGTGTGGCTTCTGCTCTGGTTTGTTTGTGTGCTTTTTCTGGGGCTCGAATGTGGTCTGTGAGTGAGGCAATCTTTGCTCGGTGGGCTTTTTTAATTTTCAATGCCATTGCTAAGAATTTCCCTCGTAACACACATTTGTGCGCTTCCCACTGTGTGATTGGTGTAGTATCCGGAGTATTGTTTAATGTGAAATATTCTCTAATGTTTTCAGTGTATTTCTGCAGGTCAACTGGGTCTTTTAAGAGAGATGTATTGAGTCTCCAGACTTTTGTCCTTGCCATCTGTTCTGGGAATGTTAGCAAGATGAAGATTGGGTGGTGATCCTAAAGTATCATAGGTTCAGTTGTCGCTAGTTTTAAGTATGTGAGGTCTGGTTGAGATAGAAACATATAATACATTTCCTTAAGTATTTTTGGTGAAGAGGAGAGAAATGGGTGTAGTCTTTTTCTTGGGGTTTTAATGTGTGCCATGTATCATGGAGCATGAGGCCATGAAGCTGGATCTTGATTTGTTTGAGGGCTCTATATGTGAGAGATGAAGTTCCTGAAGAGGAGTCCAGGAGTGGGTTCAAGGGAACATTGAAATCCCCACTAAGCACCAAGATACTGTTTGTGAAGGAGGAGAGTAAATTGCCTATTTGTCTGAAAAAGGTAACCTGTTTAGAGTTGTGGGCATATATGTTAGCTATGGGGCGTTCGTCAATTATTCCCTTAAGGAATATGTAATGTTCTTCTGGGTCGCACAAGGTGTCCTGTAGCTGGAATGGGCTGTTTTTGGAAATTAAAATGGAAACTCCTTTTGTTTTAAAAGTCTTCGATGTGGATTGGAAGACTTGTGGGAGGTTATGATCTTTAAATTTAGTAATAGCTTCCTTTTTGTAATGTATTTCTTGTACACGAGCTATGTTAGCTTTCGTTTTATGGAATTCTCTCATCTGCTGGTTCATTTTGATTGTAAACAAAAAGTGTCCAGAATTCCTTTCATCTATACAAGACCCTTAACCTTGATGGTAAGTAGGACCCCACAAAAAAAAAAAAAACAAACAATGTTAGTTTTCCCCCAAAAAATCCATACCAGACCTTTATCCTTGATGAGGGCCTAGTAAATATTTAAGGGGAACTATATACAAAATAAGGCATGGGGTCCCCCCTCACCCAAACCCTTCAGGTCTGTATGTTTTTTAGAGATCAACTACATGCAAAAAAACAAGAAAAAGGTGAGCATGTTGCCTGACTGTCGAAGATGCCCAAGGGAGTGGTAGGGAGCATTCAGCCACCCCCCTCTTGAACCAGTACCAATCACATCATCCCAAGATATAGATCCACATCAATAAAGAGGAACAACGCCTGCCAACCTGCCAAAAAAAAAAAAACCTTGCTTGCTCTCATTCCCACACCTGAACATTACATAGGGACATGAATAAGGACACCGGTCCACCCAGTTCATCCTGTGTGTATGTTACATCACTATTATTTTCAACAGCCCATAACATTGTGCACACGTCTAAAAGTTTAGAATTTTTCTACATCCCCCGCTGACACCACCAACTGTGAAAGAAAGTTCCACATCCTTACTGCTGTAACAGTAAAGATCCCCTTAAATCTCAAACTATGTAACTGCTTCTTGTCCAACTTCATCCTGTGGCTGCATGTCTTCTTTAAAAAACATTAGATTAAATAGTTTTCTTCCAAAGATATAATCCCCATTCCAAGATTTATATATTGTGATCATATCCCTCCTTCATGGAGAATATGTTTAATGTTTGTAGCAATTTCTCATAACCGAGGTCTTCCTGCCTCCTTATTAGCTTCATTGCTTTTCTCTGGACTCTTTCCAGGTCCAGCACATCCTTCCTGAGGATTGGTGGCATATATAAGATGTGGCTGAATCAAACTTTTGAGTAAATATCCTTTATAATGCACACTAATGGTCTGCTAACCTTTTATGCTGCAGCTTGGCATTGCCTGATATTGCTGAGCCTGTTATTTACTGGGACTCCCAGATTCTTTTTCCACCCTGGATTCCCCAAAGGTTCTCCCTCTAGCATGTAACTTGTATTTATATTTTTAGCTCTCAAGTACATTACATTTTTCCACATTGAACCTCATCGCCATGTAGCTGCCCACTCTTCTATTTTATCAAGGTCTTCTTGTAAAGTTGCTATATCCTGTTAATCATCAGCAAACACTGAGATTTAACTATTTATACCAATCTCTATAATTTGACAAGTTAAACAGAATTGGTCCTGGGGTACCCTACATACAACTTTAGGCCTTTAACAAAATATGCCATTAAATACCGCCCTCTGGACGCGCTCCTGTAAATCAGTTTTCTATCCAGGTACATAGAATACAATATTATCAAGGCCAAAAGACCTAATTTTATAAATTAAGCATGTATGGGGTACTGTATAAAGATTCAAATTAGTGACATCTAGATACACCACATCAACAGGCCTTCCTCTATCCAAATTACAGCTCACCTCCTCATAGAATGTTAATAGCTTGATCTGGCAAGAACAGATCTTCATAAATCTACGTTGGTTACTATGGATGATACTATTTCCATCAACAAATTCTTGGATACGGTCCCATATTCCTTCTAATACTTTATATACCATTTGTTAGGCTGACTGGTCTGTAGTTTCCAGGTATATACTGTTTTTTGGCCCTTTTTAAATATTGATTCCATGTTTGCTTTTCGCCAGTTAGCTGGTACCTGTCATGGTTATGCAATAGAGTTTTCTGTCAGCTTACCTGTCTCCATGTGTTCATCTCTAAAGACCAGCTGCCTCTCACCTGACTGGTTTTAAAACCTCTCCTCTAAGTATGGTCCCACCTCAGGCCCTATCAGGGAACCCTATATTAGCCTGTGCACTGTAAGCCAGCAGTGCTGATCAACCATTGTGTGTTAGCCTCTGTGTGTACTTTCTGTGTTTCCTACATCTGATTCCAGTTACCGACTTTGGCCTGTTCTTAACTATTCCTGTTTGTTCGTGACCCTGACCTTTGGCGTGTCCCCGTCCATCCCTGTTTGCCTGTGACCCGAACCTTGGCGTGAACTCTGTTGTCCTTGTCTGCTTGTGGCCCCGACCTTGGCTTGTCCCTTACTTTCTTTGTTGTTCCAGCCTGCTGCCTCCTTCCTCTTCTCCTGTAGTCTACCGTGAGTGTGAGCTGTGAGACCCTGGGGGCCGTGACCTGGAGCCAGACTGCAGCGCAGTCCATCCTCACCGCTGGAGGCTCTGGTGAACACCTGCTGGCTCTTAGACTCCGCGCCCTGGGGAATCTATGCTCTAGCTCCCAGTGGGATCTGTGTCAGTGATCCAGTAGACCTGCTTCCTGAACCTCCCAGGGTTCAATCCGCAGCAGTCAGTCCTAGGGTCCACTACCTTGCGGTGCACTTCTGACTCCTACAGAATGCATCTGTCACCTAGCCTCAAGGTGACCTGTCAGTACCATTGAAGTAAATCCATCTATGGGCAGGTTGGTTGTACCCAAGTCGATTCATCAATGGACTTGGATACAACCAGCCTGTCTGATTTTTTGCATGCGATTACTGCCGACTATAGCCAATAGCAGTAATCGTTTTCTGCCAGCCAGGAAGACTCCCCATGCTTCCCGCTGGTAGAACACAATGGCGCTTCAGGGAGCAATTTCTCAATTAACACTGACTGTGTTGATGGGGAATCAAGTGGTGAAAGGAAAGAAAATCGCATCATTTATGGGCTGCTTAAGTACTTTGAGAGCTCTCAGGTGCAAACCATCTTGTCCTCCTAGTAATTTATTCACATTAAGTTCCCCATGACATCAGAGAAAGAAAAATCAAGGTCACTATAGATCACAAGTTCATTATGGTAAAAGAACAAATGCCACACACCAATTTAAAGTGTTTACATCCAATAGATTTGCACCATTAGCAGAAGATACATACAGGGAAGATGATACCTTCCGATATAACGAAGGGTATCATACTACAAGGCCCTATAGGTCCAGATTCAGGGTCAATAATAGAGGAAGGGCCCCCCTAATCCTAATTATCACCTGCAGGGAGGTGTGAAGGAGTTGGAAGGAGCCATACAGGGTGCCCCATTATACACCACTGTCAGGGCTGGGCTCAGCCCTCCCTTCTCATAGCTCAGGTTGCTCAGCTGTTGGTTAATTTCCAGCACTCATCATTCCACAGTGACTCACCTGGTGATCACTTCCTGCTCGTCAGCCAGCCCCTTCTGGCTAAACTGCCTGATTTATTTCTTCTGTGCCTTCGCCTTGGTCAAACCTATCTGAAGATTCTCTGCTGTGTTCCAAGACTTGCTGACATCCCTTCTGGTTCCTGATCCTTTCTGCTGCCTCTGATTATGCTGATCTCTGGCTTTCTGATTTACTGATTTGTTCTGACTATCTGCTTTGGCTACCAAACCCTGGCTAGGTTTTGACTACATTTACTTATCTGTACCATTTTTACCATTTTATTAAAAGGTGCGGGTTTTACTGCATTTGTTGATGTAGAGGGGGACAGAGAAAAAAAAAAAAGAGAACCTTAGAAAGGCATTTTTAACCTTACAGATGTACGATGGATCTGGATTTTTTTTGGGGGGCCCCACACCATTTTTTAAAACATTTTGGTGTGGATTTCCTTTTAACATTTATACCAGACCCAAAGGGCCTGGTATAGATTGCGGGAACCCCACACAATTTTAATATTTTTTTGTAAACGGCACTTCTTTTGTTTACATTCTGCTGTCAACGGGGAATCCCACTGACAGCAGATGAGTCATGGATGTTAAGGATGTTCCAGCCGACCCGCTCCTTAACCACCAGCTATTTACAATGAACCCAGATCGTTCCTTATGTTATCGAACAAATTCGAAATTGTGATGTCATTCGAATGAAATAAATGCATTCTTATTTTTCATTATAACTTTTTTCTGATTCATTGCCATTTGTTTCTATGTTCATTAAGAAATTTGGATACATTCAAATTTCTAAAAATAAAATTTACCAGAAAAATGAATCAAAACTAAACAAATTGCACATGTCTATTTCCCACAATGGTACCATCTTCCCCCTGGGGGCAGTGATGTGTCTCCCTGTTTGGTTCCCTCATCTGAAGCTAGAATGGACATTACCTGTTTCATGTCTGTCAGACTTTTTTATGCTTGCATAGGCCTCCATTACTTGCATGATCGTTAGCTGCATCTTCAACTGTGTCTGTGCCACCTGGGTCAGCAACTTGGGCATTGTTGGCTCCATTGGGGTACTGGGATTGTATGAGGTTGGTGGTTTTACTTCTGACTCAATTGTCCACTCATGGTCACTTTCTGACAGACTGGCAATACCTTTGCGCCCCTCTAGCCGATATTTTCTCTTTCCTAGGGGGTGACTTACCAGGAGTAGATTGTTCCTGTTTTTTTCTCATCTAACAGTGCCACCTCATCTCTGGTTTCCTTCACCAACTCTAGATAGGTAGGAGCAGATCTGGGTCCCTTGAGAAGATTCAGTACTATGGGGTGGTTTGGGCAATTGAACCTTGTTGGCCTCTCGCGGATCTATTCCCTTTTTTTGAAGGATTTGGCATAGGATTTTGTCTACTTTAGTTATTAAGTCAGAAAGCTTCTCCCCTTTCTATTGGTGGTGTGTGCTTGAATTTGTATAAAAGGTCTGCTAGTTTCTCTCTCGGCTTTACATTACAGAATTACTTCAGCAGCAGGGCCCCTAAGACTCTTGCTAATTCTCTGCTTTTTTTTTAAACCTTATGGGTGTCTCACCCTTCTAGTGCTTGTGAAGCATGGTCCATCCAGGTTTCAAAGTCTTCTTCCTCAGATGAAACTGGTTCTCCTGGAGAGGAACCATAATTTCTGATATCCAGGATTGATGGGGGCAGATCTGTTCTTAACAAAATTCCCCAGCAACTTCCCTAAATCTGTAAAGAAGGAAGCAGAGAGTAGCTTTGGGGGGTGCTACTCCCATTATGTTTGCTTCAGTCCCTGGCAGAGTATGACTAGGGCTTTGGGGGTTAGCATCTGACACTTGCAGTTGAATTAGACGGGCTTCAACCTCTTCAGTCAGGTTAACACGATCTCCCTGGAACAGAACAGGAACATCTCTACTCCATTCTAACACCACGTAGGTGCAAGCAGCAGCTGGATTCACTTTCAGGTCTAACACAAATACCCTCTGCTCAGAAGCTACTGCTTTTACTGCCTAATGAATCTGCTTCTCAGTCCCTTTGTCTCCCAGCAGATCATGCACTACGTACAGTACTAGGCAGCCATTTTGCTTTTGGCAGCATGTTGATTTCTTTTGGCTCATTCTCTAGGTTACTGGCACTCAGAGTGAAAGGATCCCGGATGAGCCTCCATATGTAGCGCAACCCCCTGAAGGAGCCACTGGAAAGAATGGTTCTCTTGTTCTTTGCCTCAACCTCCTCATGAACCACAGCTCCTTTTACACACTAGGTTGAAAATATGGACAGGCAATGACACAGAAACTCAGCAGCAGTAGTACTTGGCAATCAGCAATAACACTTTGTCAAGAAACAGGAATTAAGCAAGTCAGTAAACAACCTAATATATTGTCATTAAATAAAGTTGATAATGAAGCAAACATAGGGTTTAATCAACAATGGTAGTGACAATGGTAGTGTTAGCATACAGAATGATGAGTGGTAAGGACTAAGTATAAAGTAACATATGGTGTCCAGATCAGCATAAACAGGGATGATCTCACTGTAAGCCATAAATAAAACTTAGACTACCAAATACAGGCCTATACTTCCAGAGTGAACCAATAGCAGTCAAACTAGTTCTAGACTGACTGGTATGCACTGTCCATGGGAAAATGGTAGCAATGGAAAGGAAAAGGAGGGGTATGTAGGGTGATTTAGTGAGAGTGGCAGCCCCTTAAATGTTTTTTCTGCATTGGTGCACTTATTGTTAGTCCCAATAAACCAGCATGCAGTGAAGGATGGAATAAATATGTCACAGAAGCAGCATCCAGATGCAATGTGGTATGCTTAATATCCTGCCTTGAATAACTCAGGTCCTGCTAACCGGCCCTGGTGCCAAGATAGCAAATTTTTCCGGGGCAGTCCAGTAAGGGCTCATTTATACTTGCTTCAAAATGTGGCACTGGACACACTTTTTTAAAGCGCTCTGAATGCCAATAGAAGCTCCTGTCACCAAATAAAATGGTTACCTTACAGTCCTGTTCACACTTTGTGTTTGCTTTGCTTCAAAAATTATACTCCATGTCTTCAATGACAATGACAATAACAATGCTCGCTTACAGCACCTGCAGCTTTTGAAAGGCTTTTATTCAGCTTTATCTTCCCTTTGTTTTGTAGGTATTGCAGGTATAAGATATCCCAGGGTGCACTGTTAAACCAACTAGCAAACCAGAAAGCCGTCTTCAGCAGTCACTTCCAGTTCATGTGTATATACTCTGGGAGTGTCTTATGCATGTTACATCTGGTGTGCAATGTGGAACGGCAGGAAAATGAGCCGGGTCTGGACAGGAGCGGAGCAACTTACAGACAGCACACGTGGTGTGCAACATGGGAACGCTATAGATGAATGGGGACTGGAGAGAGAGGACTAAGTGGCAGAGGATCTGCAGAGCTGGGGGACCAAAGCCGCAGGAACTAGCAGTGTCACACGTGGTGCACAGCATGGGATTAATATAGCAGGAGGTGGACAGGAACCAGAGAGAGGTGGCTCAGCAAACCAGAGAATCTGAGGAGCTGAGGGTTACTAGTGAGTGGGAGATCAGCAGAGTTGGGGCTTACTACTGAGTGAGGAATCAGCAGAGCTGGGAGTAATATTGAGCAGTTGATCTGCTCATCAAGGGTACCACTGAGCTAGGGATCTGCTGAACAGGGGTACTAATGAGCTTGGGATCTGCAGAGTGGGGATACTACTGAGTTGGGGCCCTTTAAAACAAATAAAAAATCAACACACACACACACATGGCATTTGCCAAGCTTCATTAATCTCTTGGTGCAGAGCGCACGCAAATATGCAGCCTCTCAGCAGACAGGCCTTGGCGCCGAGCGGCCACATATTTGTGTGCAGTAGCGCCAATAGTGCTGTGCCGAGAACGCTTGCCCTGCACGCTCCGGCAGTGACTGTCGGCTCACAAAAAACTCCTGATCGCTCCTTGTGATTGGTAGTTTTCTGATCACCGTGATTGGCTGTCACATGTCCGTAAGCTCCGCCTCGCGGCATAGCAAACCCCTTAAAGGGCTGGCGGCAACTGGCGCGAAGGGGTTAAAAATTCAAAAAAGCATCACTGAAGCATCATCAAAGCATAACAGAACCTTCACCAAAGCATCCCAGAAGCACCAAAAACACATAAAAAAGCATGTTGAAGCGGAAGGCCCTTTAATGCGTGTTAAAGTCGAAAGTAAGTGTAAATGAACCCTAAAAGCTCACCCCTCCCCTGTTACTCAGTGCATTTTGGGAACTGTAGTGAAGAGAGTTCACCAGCCCCATCGCATAGCTGCTATCTTGAGCTACAACTCGCATGATTCACTGTGTTCTTCCTTTCGTCAAGACATAAACTTTTTTAACAATGACTGGCCAACTGAACTGCTGTACATTACACAGCAATGACCTCCTGGGCTATGATAGCATATTAATGATTACAAATTACCTAACCTGTGTAAAAATGTTAAATTTATTAAAACACTTGTTAAAGGAAATGTATTTTTTACCGTTTGTGACTCCACTTTTCCAGAGGGGTTCATCACGTCCACTCCGTGACATGAAGAAAAACAGTTCTTTTACATTTCTATCCACAATAATGTCAAAAAAGGGTAATTCTTCAAGTTCATTACCAATTTTAATTTCAAGCAGTAGAAGCTAGGAAAAGATGGACAAAAAATCAATTATAATTTTAAAGCAACCTCCGTTGTGTTCACCTTTGCAATCTTTGTGAAGTAAGAGCACTGAACCTTTTGGAGATACAGTGCCTTGAAAAAAATATTCATACCCCTTTTCCACATTTTGTCATGTTACAACCAAAAATGTAAATGTATTTTATTAGGATTTTATGTGATAGACCAACACAAAGTGGCACATAATTGTGAAGTGGAAGGAAAATGATAAATGATACAAATAAATATGCGAAAAGTGTGGGGGACATTTGTATGGCGCCCCCCTGAGTCCATACTTTGTAGAACCCCCTTTCTCTGCAATTACAGCTGCAAGTCTTTTTGGGGATGTCTCCACCAGCTTTGCACATCTGGAGACGGACATTTCTGCCCATTCTTCTTCTTTGCAAAATAGCTCAAGCTCTGTCAGATTGGATGGAGAGCGTCTGTGAACAGCAATTTTCAAGTCTTGCCACAAAATCTCAATTGTATTTAGGTCTGAACCATTCTAACACATGAATATGCTTTGATCTAAACCATTCGATCGTAGCTCTGGCTGTATGTTTCGGGTCGTTGCCCTTCTGGAAGGTGAACTTCCTCCCCAGTCTCAAGTCTTTTATAGAGTCTTATGCCCCGTACACACAGTCGGATTTTCCGACGGAAAATGTGTGATAGGACCTTGTTGTCGGAAATTACGACCGTGTGTGGGCTCCATCACACATTTTCCATTGGATTTTCCGACACACAAAGTTTGAGAGCAGGCTATAAAATTTTCTGACAACAAAATCCGTTGTCGGAAATTCCGATCGTGTGTAAACCAATCTGATGCACAAAGTGCCACGCATGCTCAGAATAAATAAAGAGATGAAAGCTACTGCCCCGTAGGGATGAGCCGAACACCCCCCAGTTCGGTTCGCACCAGAACCTGCGAACGGACCGAAAATTCGCACGAACGTTAGAGCCCCATGGACGTCTATGGGACTCGAACGGTTGAAATCAAAAGTGCTCATTTTAAAAGCTAATTTTCATGGTATTGTCCTAAAAAGGGGTTGGGGACCCGGGTCCTGCCCCAGTTGACATGTATCAATGCAAAAAAAAGTTGTAAAAACGGCCGTTTTTTCGGGAGCAGTGATTTTAATGATGCTTAAAGTAAACAAAAAAAGTGAAATATTCCTTTAAATATTGTACCTGGTGGGTGTCTATAGTATGCCTGTAAAGTGGCGCGTGTTTCCCGTGCTTAGAACAGTCCCTGCACAAAATGTCTTTTTTAAAAGGAAAAAAAGTCATTTAAAACTGCTTGCGGCTTTAATGTAATGTCGGGTCCTGGCAATATGGATGAAAATCAGTGAGACAAACGGCATGGGTACCCCCCAGTCCATTACCAGGCCCTTTGGGTCTTGTATGGATATTAAGGGGAACCCCGCACCCAAATTAAAATAAGGAAAGGTGTGGGGCCACCAGGCCCTATATACTCTGAACAGCAGTATACAGGCGGTGCAAACAAGACAGGGACTGTAGGTTTGTTGTTAAGTAGAATCTGTTTGTAATTTTGAACGGGTACATTTTTAACGTGTTTAGCTCCAGCCAAAAAATCTTTTTTAAGGTTTTTGGAAAAAATAGGGAAGGGTTATCACCCCTGTGACATTTGTTTTGCTGTCTTTCCTCCTCTTTAGAAGATTTCACCTCACTTTTTGTCCCAATGACAAATGTTTTTTGAGAATTTGGGGTTTTCTGTGGAACAAGGATTGGAAAGCATCAGTGGAAAGGAGAAATGTTTTTCCCATATTAACTCTTACAGGAGAGAATTTCCCTTCCTAGGGGTAGATTTCATCTCACTTCCTGTTGTCTCCTTCTGTTTGCAAGTAGGAGTCATTTGTAAGTTGGATGTTTGAAAGTAGGGGCCTGCCCTATATACTCAGCAGAAATTTGGGCCTTAGGTGTTGTTGTGGCCACAACACTGTAAGCCCTCACGGGGCCCTGCTGTGAAATATTAGATCAAGAATTGTAATTACATGCCCCTGCTGAACAGGGGCAGAAAAATTGGGCCTTTGGTGGTGGTGGTGGTGCTGGTGCCACAACACTGTAAGTCCTCACTCGCTCTTGGTGGGCGCAGAAACGGGCCCTGCTGTGAAATATTAGATCAAGAATTGTAATTACATGCCCCTGTTGAACAGGGGCTAAAAAATTGGGCCTTTGGTGGTGCTGGTGCCACAACACTGCAACCCCTCACAGATACTCTAGTTGGAACGCAGGAACGAGCCCTGCTGCAAAGTATTGCATCAAAAATTGTAATTACACGCCCCTGTTAAACAGGGGCTGAAAAATTGGGCCTTAGGCACTGGTGGCGGCGCCCAGAACCAAAAATGTTCTTACAAGCTATCAGCGTGATCATTGAGGAGGAAGAGGATAATTACTCAGGACAGTCACTCAGCATCAGCATAGGCAGTCTTTGAAGGGATCTGAGATTTCAAAAAAAAATATTCGGTTACATCAGCATCAGGTGCTTGGTAGCTGGTGGTGATCCAAGACTGATTCATCATTATGAAGGTCAGTCGATGGACCGAGACGGTGGACAGACGCACCCTGTGATCGTTTACAAAGCCTCCAGCAGCACTGAATGTGCATTCCAAAAGAACGCTGGATGCAGGACAGATCAGTAGCTCAATTGCATACTGTGCAAGCTCTGGCCAGTGATCCATCCTCAAGACCCAGTAACCCAGAGGATTTGCGGTGGGAAAGGTGTCCAAGTCAGGTCTTGCCCCTAGGTATTCCTGCACCATGTAAAACAGACGCTGGCGATGGTTGCTGGAACTGATCATACCTTGGGGCTGTGGACTAAAAAATTGTCTGAACGCATCGGTCAGACGGCCACCTTCTCCACCGCTCCTTCTTTGACTGACCAAAGCCTCAGCAACACGTTGTCCAGAAACAGGAGTTTGTAACCTCCCAGTCTCTGAGAACGCGTTGCACAGACCTTTCTGCAAGGCCTCCTGAAGATGTTTCATCCTCTGCGACGGCAAGATAAGGTCCGCAACCTTACCCTTGTAACGTGGATCAAGGAGGGTTGCCAGCCAGTATTGGTCCTTCTCCTTGATACCACGAATACGAGGATTCTTACGCAGGCTTTGCAGGATCAGGGAGGCCATGCAGCGTAGGTTTGCTGAGGCATTCGGTCCAGAGTCCTCTGGGTCACTAAGGACGACATGGTCCGCAGCCACCTCCTCCCAGCCACGTACAAGTCCATGTGTTTCTTGGGACTGATCCCTTAAAGACTGCTGCTGATGCTGAGTGCCAGGCTCCACCTCCATACTGACACAATCCTCCTCCTCCTCCTCGTCCTCTTCTGGTGTGATCGGCGGGCACGCAGGAACACTGTCTGGATAAAGGGGGCCTTGAGAGCTAAGGAAGTCCTCCTCTTCCTGACTCTGTTCTGCCTCAAGTGCCCTGTCCATTATTCCACGCAGCGTGTGCTCCAACAGGTGGACAAGGGGGACAGTGTCACTGATGCATGCACTGTCACTGCTCACCATCCTCGTTGCCTCCTCAAATGGTGACAGGACAGTGCATGCATCCCTGATCATGGCCCACTGCCGTGGGGGAAAAAAAAACAAGCTCCCCTGACCCTGTCTTGGTGCCATAGTCGCACAGGTACTCATTGATGGCCCTCTGCTGCGTGTGCAGCCGCTGCAGCATGGCCAACGTTGAGTTCCACCTGGTGGGCATGTCACAGATTAGGTGGTTCTTGGACAGGTTAAACTCCTTTTGGAGGTCTGCCAGCCGAGCACTGGCATTATATGACCAGCGGAAATGCACACAGACTTTCCTGGCCTGCCTCAGGACATCCTGTAAGCCTGGGTACCTGCCCAAGAACCGCAGTACCACCAAGTTAAGGACGTGAGCCAAACAGGGCACATGGGTCATTTGTCCCTGTCGGAGGGCAGAGAGGAGGTTGGTGCCAATGTCGAAAACCACCATTCCTGCCTTAAGTTGGCATGGCGTCAACCACCTCTGAACCTGCCCCTGCAGAGCTGACAGAACCTCTGCCCCAGTGTGGCTCCTGTCCCCCAAGCACACAAGCTCAAGCACCGCATGGCATCTTTTGGCCTGCGTACTTGATAGCCCCTTGAACGCCTACGGAGTACCACTGGTTCTGAGGCCAAATCACAGGAAGGGGCCATGGAGGAAGAAGAAGAGGGGGTGGAGGAGAGAGGTGTGTCACAATCATCAGTAGTGGCATTTTGGAGGTGTGGTGGCGGAACAACCTCCAACACTACTGCACCTTGTCCTGCATCCTTCCCAGCTGCCAGCAGAGTCACCCAATGCGCGGTGAAAATTAGGTAACCTCCCTGTCCATGCCTGCTGGACCATGAGTCAGCGGTAATATGCACCTTACCGCTGACCGCCCTGTCCAGCGAGGCATGGACATTGCCTTCCACATGCCGGTAGAAAGCCGGAATCGCCTTCCGTGAGAAAAAGTGGCGTTTGGGTACCTGCCACTGAGGAACCGCACATTCCACAAACTCACGGAAGGGGGCAGAGTCTACTAACTGAAAAGGCAGCAGTTGAAGTGCTAGTAATTTTGCCAAGCTAGCATTCAACCGCTGGGCATGTGGATGGCTGGGAGCGAACTTCTTTCAGCGGTGCAGCAGCTGAGGCAGGTACAATCTGACGTCCGTGTACAGAAAGCAGATTGCCCACAAGTACTTGGCTGTGACACACCTAATTCTACACCTTCGTTCCTTTCAGTGCAGGTCTCAGAGAGGACTGAAGGTATAGTGGGGTTGGAGATCTCAGCTGATGAGGAGCAAGGAGAGGTCCTCTTTGTTCTTTGGTGTGGGTCTTTTAGATACGCTTGCCAACGAACTGCATGGCAGGTCAACATATGTCTGGTCAAGCATGTGGTGCCCAAGCGGGAGATGTTTTGGCCACGCGAGATACTCTTGAGACATATGTTGCAAATAGCAGCGGTGCGATCTGATGCACTCGTCTCAAAAAAGGCCCACACCAAAGAACTTTTTGAATAACGCGCAGAGACAGCAGTGCCCTGCACACGCGGAGCTTTTGGGTGTGATGCAGTCAGTGTGCTGCCCTTAGGCTGGCCCCTGGAGGGCATCCTGCCTCATTGGTGATGTGCCTCCTCCTCCTCCTCCTCATCAGGCACCCACGTTGAGTCAGTGACCTCATCATACCCTCCCTCCTCATCACTGGAGCAAACCTGGCAGTATGCTGCAGCAGAGGGAGCATGACTGCCAGATTGCTGTCCTTCTTGGGCACCCCCTCTGTCCGTGCTCACGTTACTGCCTTCATCTAGCTCAGTATCATCAGAGCCTTCCAAACGCTGGGCATCCTCCTGGAGCATGTACCCAACACTGTGGTCAAACAGTTCGAGGGACTCCTCAGGAGGACATGGTGGGGCTAGGGAAGAAGTCACTGATGACATTGAGCCAAGGGAAGAGGCCGCTGCTTTGCCAGACAAAGTACCCTGAGCATGGGTGAGAGAGGATGAGGAGGATGAGGACGGCTTGGTCATCCACTCGACCAAGTGTTCCGTATGTTGCGGCTCAACGTGGCCAGCTGCTGAAAAAAAGGCCAAGCGTGTCCCACGGCCACGTGCTGATGAGGATGCACCGTCTCCAAGACCAGCACTGTTGCCTCTAAACACAGAGCCTGCTTGCCCTCTTCTATTGGCTTGTGACTGTCTGCCTCTCCTTGTTGGCCTTCCAGACATACTAATGGGCTATAGCTGCACTAAGCTGGGATATATATATATATCTATCTATATCTATCTATATACACTGATACTGCAGCTAGCAAAATCAACTGCCTGCCTGTAGTATTAAAAGGGGTTGTAAAGTTAATTTTTTTTTTTTTTAAATAACAAACATGTTATACTTACCTTCACTGTGCAGCTCGTTCTGCACAGAGTGGCCCCGAACCTGGTCTTCTGGGGTCCCTCGGCGGCTGTTTCAGCTCCTCCCCGCAAGCATTTACCACCTTAATGCGAGCTCCCTCGCACGGTGGTGAGTGCTTGCGGGCGCGCTCCCGTGATACCTCGCTGTATCACTCGGCCCCGCCCCCCGGCGTGCCGCGTCATCGGATGTGATTGACAGCAGCGCGAGCCAATGGCTGCGCTGCTTTCAATCCATCCACTGCAGCCAATCAGCGACCAGGCTGAGCTGCAATGAAGATGACGAGGACGTGCAGCGAAGATTCGAGGCGTCAGGTAAGTAAAACGGGGGGCCTGGGGGCGGCGGTACTGTCAAAAGTTTTTTCACCTTAATGCATAGAATGCATTAAGGTGAAAAAATTTTTACTTTTACAACCCCTTTAAAACACCACCAACCTTCTACAGGTAGCTTTAGCTGAACACTGTGCAGAGCTCGCAAAAAACTAACTTGTAGCTTATTTAGCTGCCTGCGGTAGTGATAGGATCAGGAAAACACCACCAACCTTCTACAGGTAGCTTTAGGTGAACACTGTGCAGGGCACATTTTTCTTCACTTCTAGACGTGTGTTCTGGTCTATTGTATCTCTCACCCACCTTTCTTCTTTCCTTTTATATTTTTGCTTACTCAGTTCTTTTCCACACTCCACTAACAATATCTCATTATGTGTTTTTCACCAGCTCCTTGGATTCACTTCTGCTATTCCATTGCGGGTAGAGTGAACCCCATCCACTATTTGTGATCCATTCCACCATTTGGCCTGCATGCCGGCCTTTGAACCAGAATTGGAAATCAGAGTGATGATCCACCTCAGCTCCTGGGGGGATGTCAATTCCACCTCCCAGTGCCTTTTGATTTTTAGCATCACTACCATTACTTATATGTATACTAATTGCTACCCATAGGTAAGAGTTGCTGAACACTGTGCAGAGGTCACACTAAACTAACTTGAAGCTTTAGCTGAACACTGTGAGGAGGACGCACTACACTAACTTGTAGCTTTAGCTGAACACTGTGCAGAGGTCACATTAAACTAACTTGTAGCTTTAACTGAACACTGTGAGGAGGACACACTACCCTAACTGTAAATAGTCTAGCTGCCTGACTGTAGTACTAATAGGATCAAAAGAACACCAGCAATTTTCATCAGGTAGCTGTAAATACTGTAACAAGACAAGCCTGCCTGTCAGTAGGAAGATAACAGGAACGGATCTAGCTAAACTGATTACAGTGTATATATATATATATATATATATATATATATATATATATATATATATATATATATATATATATATATATATATATATATATATATATATATATATATATATATATATATATATATGCGCAACACCTGGGATGCATATATATATATATATATATATATATATATATATATATATATATATATATATATATATATATATATATATATATATATATATATATATATATATATATATATATATATATACACACACACACACACACAATACACTGTAAGTGCAGCTAACTCAAATGAAATGACACTGTCTCTCTCTCTCTCTCTCTAAGCACGCCGGAACACACTACACAGGGCCGCCGTGTAGGCGGCCTTATATAGTGTGGGGCATGTTCTAAACCCCCTGAGCCATAATTGGCGCTGTGATTGGCGCTGTGATTGGCCAAGCATGCGGTTTATAGTGCATGCTTGGCCAATCATCAGCCAGCAATGCACTGCGATGCCGCAGTGAATTATGGGCCGTGACGCGCCACACGAATTTGGCGCGAACGGCCCATATCGTGCGCAATTCGATGAACGATCGAACAGCCGATGTTCGAGCCGAACATGGGTTCGATTCGAACACGAAGCTCATCCCTACTGCCCCATTTATAGTCCCGACGTACGTATTTTACGTCACCGCGTTCAGAATGATCCTTTCCCAATAAGGCTGGATCTTCACGCAGTCCCACCATAGATGTGCAAAGGTCCCCAGGGCACCACATCCCCTCTAGCATGTTGGTGGGGTCTCTACACTATACTTCTGTACTATTTGCGGGACAACATACTATCTCGCCATCAGTTTATAACACATTTCTATTGTCTTAATATCCCTAGAGGTAGAGCATGCTACCCTAAGAATCTTATACCTATGTTCCTCATCCCACAGGTCACCTATTTCCTCTTCTCATTTCCCCAAATAGGGTGGGTATTTAGGTTCCGTTTCTTCTACCAATATTTTAGATATACTCTGGCCAAAGCACCCCGGGGAAGAGAGTAGCCTCTCCATAGGCCTTATATTACCTCTTCCCCGTAGTGGCTGGGGGAGTGTCTGAAAAGTGCTGTATTTGTGCATATCTCCATCTATCTAGTGGTCCTGTATTTGTCTCCATCCATCTTCCCATCAACTTTGACCAGCTTCCCTGTCCCTGCTGAAGAAAAGCATCCCCACCACATGATGCTGCCACCACCATGTTTCACGGTGGGGATGATGTGTTCAAGGTGATGTGCAGTGTTAGGTTTTCCCCCACACATAGCATTTTGCGTTTAGGCCAAAAAGTTCAATTTTAGTCTCATCTGACCAGAGCACCTACTTTCACATGTTTGCCGTGTCCCCCACATGGCTTCTCACAAACTGCAAATTTCTCATGGCTTTAAACTTCTTATGACTTTCTTTCACCAATGTCTTTCTTCTTGTCACTCTTCCATAAAGGGCAGATTTGTGGAGAACACGACTAATAGTTGTCCTGTGGACAGATTCTCCCACCTGAGCTATGGATCTCTGCAGCTCCTCCAGAGTTACCATGGACCTCTTGGCTCTTCTCTGATGAATGCTCTCCATGCCCGGCCGGTCAGTTTATTTGGACGGCCATGTCTTGGTAGGTTTGCAGTTGTGCCATATTCTTTCCATTTTCGGATGATGGATTGAACAGAGCTCCGTGAGATGTTCAAAGCTTGGGATATTTTCTTATAACCTAACCCTGCTTTATACTTCTCCCCAACTTTATCCCTGACCTGTCTGGTGTGTTCCTTGGCCTTCATGATGCTGTTTGTTCACTAAGGTTCTCTAACAAACCTGAGAGCTTCACAGAACAGCTTTTTTTTACTGAGATTAAATTACACACAGGTGGACACTATTTACTAATTAGGTGACTTCTGAAAGCTCCAACAGATTTTAGTTAGGGGTATCAGAGTAAAGGGGGCTGAATACAAATGCCCCCCCCCCCCACACTTTTCACATATTTATTTGTAAAAAATTTTGAAAACCATTTATCATTTTCCTTCCACTTCACAATTATGTGCCGCTTTGTGTTGGTCTATCACATAAAATCTCAATAAAATACATTTACGTTTGATTGTAACGTGGCAAAATGTGGAAAATTTCAAGGGGTGTGAATACTTTTTCAAGGCACTGTATGTTATGTGATGGGTGGCTTGCAGTCCTACAGCCTGCTTACCAGAAATTGTGGAGTCCTGCTGAACCCCTAGAGGAGTTTACTGCTACAGGGCGGCCACTCTGCTCTGAATCATGTATATATATACGTGATTCTGCTCTTCTGGGTAAGGGGCATGCATGAGCGCTGCCGGTGCGCCGCTTCTGCTGTGATTAGTTAATGGACGACCGCTGGCACCTGCTGATCGGCAAGGAGACACTGTAGACGGAGCTCTGCCTATGCAAACAATGCAGAGCTATGTCCTGTCAGTGGGGAAGTGCTGGATTTTGTTTCCCTGCAAAGCACATCCCTTAGTGAAAGCAGCACATAGTACACAGAAAAAAACTGGCTAGGCCCAGTGTTACAGAAATATAGAAACATCAGACGGATTAATGCCTACAGAATAAATAGATGATAATAACCAGCTGCAAACGCTGATCACGTTTCATAACCGTGCAAATAGCGAGATAATTAAATGCGTTTGCGCTAGAAAAAATATGGTAATAAAAGTGAAAATCTGTGTGTGAAAAAGTAAATACCAATATATCTAAAACAATAATTAATAAATAACAATCTGTGATAAAAATTAATTAACTAAGTGCAGCGTGCATATATGATGCTGAGATCCAAGTGCAAAATTAAGCTGAAAAAGTGCACTCTTTCCACAGAATTATTAATATATAAAAAGTTCATAAGTAATGAATATAAAGTGCAAAAGTAACAGTGTCCATCAATAGTGACATCCAACATGCTCATCCAAAGAGTGTGCTCTCTGGTGATTCCCCAAAAGCATATGCGCTCACCTCAGAGCGTGCGACACAGTAATTTGTAATTGTTGAAAGAGGTGTCTAAAAAGTGGCACAATTGTCCACATATAAAAATGGTACCCGTTTCCGAACAAGGGTGACACCAAGTTCCAAACAACCTTTCCACTGCTCCCTATGTAGTCTGGGCAGTTGGAGGGCTCCACGCTCCTATCTTTTCCCTCATAAGCCAGGAAACTATATGTATAGCCTGTAGACATGTGCACTGCCAAAATTTTTTTCGTTTCTCAGGTCATTCATTATGATCGCAATTCGTAAAAAAAACGGAAATTCAAAAATATTTAAAAAAAAAACTTAAATTGGAAAAAAAAATAAAAAAAAAATGAAATTCTAAAAAAAAAATGAGATCCGTAAATTAGAAAAAAAATGGGAAATTCTGAAAAAACTGAAATTCGGAGATTCGAAAAAATTGAGAAAGGAGTGCGACAAGGATGTATAATATTGTCATCCTGCGTATTTAACTTATATGCAGAGTACATCATGCGAAATGCCAGGATCAACGAATCACAAGCAGAAATTAAGATGGCACAGAGAGATATCAAAAACCTGAGATATGCAGACGATACCACACTAATGGCAGAAAGTGAAGAAAAAACTAAAGAGTCTCTTGATAAGGGGGAAAGAGGACAGCGCAAAAGCTGGCCTGAAATTGAACATTAAGAAAACTAAGATCATGGCAACCGGTCCCATCACTCTTTGGCAAATAGAAGGAGAAGAAATGGAAACAGTGACAGAGTTTATCTTCCTAGGCTCCAATATCACGGGCAGACGGTGAATGTAGTCATGAAATTAAGAGATGCTTGCTTCTTGGGAGAAAAACAATTGCAAACCTAGAAAACATTTTAAAAAACAGAGACATTACCCTACTGACAAAGTGTCGGATAGTCAAAGCTATGGTATTCCCAATAGTAACCTAAGGCTGTGAAAGTTGTACCAAGGAAGGCTGAACACCAAAGGATTTATGCCTTTGAACTATGTTGTTGGAGAAGACTCTTGAAAGTCCCTTGGATGGTAAGAAGAGCAAACCAGTCAATCCTGAAGGAAATCAACCCTGAATATTCACTGGAAGGACAGATCCTGAAGCTGAAACTTGCATGCTTTGGCGACCTAATGCGAAGATAGGACTTATTGGAAAAGACCCTGATGCTGGGAAATATGGAAGGAAAAGGGAGAAGAGGACAACAGAGAACAAGATGAATAGATAGGATTATTTAAACAATGAACATTAAGTTAAGTAAGTATCGGGAGGCAGTGGAGCACAGAAAAGCCTGGCGCGCTATGGACCATGAGGTTACGAAGAGTAGGGCATGACTTAACGACTAATTAACACCAACAATTGAAGTTGTGAAAGAAAAAATAGTGATACTGCACATAAAAAGTGTGTTTTTTTCTGTAATTTGTCCTGTTTAAAACAACACTAAAATAATGATTTTGGTGCAAAGAATTGCAAAGTTATTTACAAATTAAGTGGGTTTTTTTCAATTTTGTGCTTTCAGTGTGACAAGAGTGTAAAAATATAAATTAACAAAGCAAACAAAAACAGAAAAAAAGTTTAAATATTAGTTAATAAAATAGAAAAAAAATAAACCAACCACCAAGAACATTATAATACAGGTAACACTTGAAAAATTTGAATATCGTGCAAAAGTTCATTTATTTCACCAACGCAACTTAAAAGGTGAAACTAATATATGAGATGGACTCATTACATGCAAATCAAGATAGTTCAAGCCGTGATTTGTCATAAGTGTGATGATTATGGCTTACAGCTCATAAAAACCCCAAATCCACCATCTCAGCAAATTAAAATATTGTGAAAAGGTGCAATATTCTAGGCTCAAAGTGTCCCACTCTAATCAGCTAATTAAGCCACAACACCTGCAAAGGGTTTCTGAGCCTTTAAATGGTCTCTCAGTCTGGTTCAGTAGGAATCACAATCATGGGAAAGACGGCTGACCTGACAGTTGTGCAGAAAACCATCATTGACACCCTCCATAAGCAGAGGGAAAGCCTCGAAAGGTAATTGCAAAAGAAGTTGGATGTTCCCAAAGTGCTGTATCAAAGCACTAGAAAATTATGTGGAAGGGAAAAGTGTGGAAGAAAAAAGGTGCACAACCAGCTGGGATGACCGCAGCCTGGAGAGGATTGTCAGGAAAAGGCCATTCAAAAGTGTTGGGGACTTTCACAAGGAGTGGACTGAGACTGGAGTCAGTGCATCAAGAGCCACAACACAGATGGATCCTGGACATGGGCTTCAAATGTTGTATTCCTCTTGTCAAGACACTCCTGAACAACAACCAACATCAGAAACGTTTTACCTGGGCTAAAGAAAAACAAACCTGGTCTGTTGCTCAGTGGTCCAAAGTCCTCTTTTCTGATGAGAGTAAATTTTGCATCTCATTTGGAAACCAAAGACCCAGAGTATGGAGGAAGAATGGAGAGGCTCACACTGCAAGATGGCTGAAGTCCAGTGTAAAGTTTCCACAGTCTGTTGATTTGGGGAGCCATGTCATCTGCTGGTGGTGGCACCTGCCCACACTGCCAAAAGCACCAAAACCTGGTTCAATGACCGTGGGATTACTGTGCTTGATTGGCCAGCAATCTCTCCTGACCTGAACCCCATAGAAAATGTATGGGTCATTGCCAAGAGAAAGATGAGACATGAGACCGAACAATGCAGAAGAGCTGAAGGCCGCTATTGAAGCATCCTGGTCTTCCATAAAACCTCAGCAGTGTCACAGACTGATAGCTTCCATGCCACGCCGCATTGAGGCAGTAATTGCTGCAAAAAAGGGGCCCAAACCAAGTACTGAGTACATATGCATGCTTATACTTTTCAGAGGTCCGATATTGTTCTATGTACAATCCTTGTTTTATTGATTGTATGTAATATTCTAATTTGCTGAGATTGTGGATTTGGGGTTTTCATGAGCTGTAAGCCATAATCACCACAATTATGAAAAATCACGGCTTGAACTATCTTGCTTTGCATTTAATGAGTCTATCTCATATACAGTGGGGACGGAAAGTATTCAGACCCCCTTAAATTTTTCACTCTGTTATATTGCAGCCATTTGCTAAAATCATTTAAGTTCATTTTTTTCCTCATTAATGTACACACAGCACCCCATATTGACAGAAAAACACAGAATTGTTGACATTTTTGCAGATTTATTAAAAAAGAAAAACTGAAATATCACATGGTCCGAAGTATTCAGACCCTTTGCTCAGTATTTAGTAGAAGCCCCCTTTTGATCTAATACAGCCATGAGTCTTTTTGGGAAAGATGCAACAAGTTTTTCACACCTGGATTTGGGGATCTCCTGCCATTCCTCCTTGCAGATCCTCTCCAGTTCTGTCAGGTTGGATGGTAAACGTTGATGGACAGCCATTTTTAGGTCTCTCAAGAGATGCTGAATTGGGTTTAAGTCAGGGCTCTGGCTGGGCCATTCAAGAACAGTCACGGAGTTGTAACGCCACTCCTTCATTATTTTAGCTGTGTGCTTAGGGTCATTGTCTTGTTGGAAGGTAAACCTTCGGCCCAGTCTGAGGTCCTGAGCACTCTGGAGAAGGTTTTCGTCCAGGATATCCCTGTACTTGGCCGCATTCATCTTTCCCTTGATTGCAACCAGTCGTCCTGTCCCTGAAGCTGAAAAACCAACCCCACAGCATGATGCTGCCACCACCATGCTTCACTGTTGGGACTGTATTGGACAGGTGATGAGCAGTGCCTGGTTTTCTCCACACATACCGCTTAGAATTAAGGCCAAAAAGTTCTATCTTGGTCTCATCAGACCAGAGAATCTTATTTCTCACCATCTTGGAGTCCTTTAGGTGTTTTTTTTTATCAAACTCCATGTGGGCTTTCATGTGTCTTTTTTACTGAGAGGCGTCTGTCGGGCCACTCTGCCATAAAGCTCTGACTGGTGGAGGGCTGCAGTGATGGTTGACTTTCTACACCTTTCTCCCATCTCCAAACTGCATCTCTGGAGCTCAGCCACAGTGATCTTTGGGTTCTTTATTACCTCTCACCAAGGCTCTTCTCCCCCCCCGATAGCTCAGTTTGGCCGGATGGCCAGCTCTAGGAAGGGTTCTGGTTGTCCCAAACATCTTCCATTTAAGGATTATGGAGGCCACTGTGCTCTTAGGAACCTTAAGTGCAGCAGAATTTTTTTGTAACCTTGGCCAGATCTGTGCCTTGCCACAATTCTGTCTCTGAGCTCTTCAGGCAGTTCCTTTGACCTCATGATTCTCATTTGCTCTGACATGCACTGTGAGCTGTAAGACAGGTGTGTGGCTTTCCTAATCAAGTCCATTCAGTATAATTAAACACAGCTGGACTCAAAGGTGTAGAACCATCTCAAGGATGTTTAGAAGAAATATACAGCACCTGAGTTAAATATATGAGTGTCACAGCAAACGGTCTGAATACTTAGGACCATGTGATATTTCAGTTTTTCTTTTTTAATAAATCTAATAAATAAATACATTTTAATAAATTAATAAATCTGCAAAAATGTCAACAATTCTGTGTTTTTCTGCCAATATGGGGTGCTGTGTGTACATTAATGAGAAAAAAAAAATGAACTTAAATGATTTTAGCAAATGGTTGCAATATAACAAAGAGTGAAGAATTTAAGGGGGTCTGAATACTTTCCGTCCCCTCTGTATTAGTTTCACCTTTTAAGTTGCATTAGTGAAACAAATGAATTTTTGCACGATATTTTAATTTTTCGAGTTTCACCTGTAGAATGGAATAGAATAATTAAGGCCTCTTGCACACGATACTCCTGTTTGAGCATCTATTTTTCAGCCTCTTTTTTTTGTATGTATTTGCACGTATTTTTGTGCACATGCACGCAAACATATTCTCAGGTTCACAATGTGCCAATGGACATTTGCACGCAAATGTGCACACATGAGGCATAAATTACTGACCAAAAATGCAGATTTTTCTATTTTTTTTACTGAAAAATACACGGTGCTTGTTTATGCGCCTGTGTGCATAGGCACATTACACTTAATGGGCTGTATTTTAGCTCAGTAAAAAAATAAGCTGTACTGAGCTTTTTCAAGCTGCAGTGTCCAAGAGGCCTAATGCCACGTACACACGATCGGACTTTCTGGCATACTTGGTCCGGCACACTCAGGTGCGACGGGACTAGAAAAGGAAGTCAATCTTGCCGCTTTTATCGGCGAGATTGACACCTTGCGAGCCCCGTTGCAGGGCATACCAGGCCCTTAGGTCTGGCATGGATTTTAAAGGGAAGCCCCTACGCCGAAAAAACGGTGTGGGGTCCTCCCTAAAATCCATACCAGACCCCCGATTCGAGCACGCAGCCCGGCCGGTCAGGAAAGGGGGTGGGGACGAGCGAGCGCCCCCCCCCCCTCCTGAACCGTACCAGGCCGCATGCCCTCAACATGGGGGGCCCCCCCACCCCAAAGCACCTTGTCCCCATGTTGATGAGGACAAGGGCCTCTTCCCGACAACCCTGGCCGTTCGTTGTCGGGGTCTGCGGGCGGGGGGCTTATCGGAATCCGGGAGCCCCCTATAATAAGAGGGCCCTCCGATCCTGGCCCCCCACCCTATGTGAATGAGTATGGGGTACATGGTACCCCTACCCATTCACCTAGGGAAAAAGTGTCAGTAATAAAACGCACTACACAGGTTTTTGAAATAATTTATTAAACAGCTCCGGGGGGGGGTCTTCCTCCAGCTTCGGGGGTCCCTCTTCTCCGGCGTCCGGTTGGTTCTTCTCCGCTCTCTCCGGCCTCTTCTCCCAGTGTTCCAGTTCTTCGTCCGGCTCCTTCGCTGTCTTCAGGCAGCTCTCTTGCCAGTGGAGGTCCGGACTTCTGGGCTTCTTGTCTTCTTCCCTCTTCTCTTCTCCAGATGTTGACACGACGCTCTCTCCGGCTGGACTGCTCGCTGAGGGCTCCGTTGTGACTTATATAGGCGGAGACCCCGCCCCCTTATGATGTCACAGTCCCTGGGCATGCTGGGACTGTAACGTTTTAGGGGGCGTGGTGACCAGGTATGTGCTAGGAGTCCTACCTTGTGGTCCTCCGGGCTGGAGGACTGTGTTGCTGCAGCGTGTGGGTGGGCTCAGAAGTCTGTCTGGGGCCTACTACTACTACTGCAGGGATGGTCCTGTGCTGTCTGTCCTGCGGGAAGAAGCCGGACAATTGAGAAGATCCAGGGGAGGACCCGTCTTGGAAGGATCATGCGGAGCGCTGATCTGAAGAGGGGCCTGGTGACTCAATTGGAGGATGCATCTTAAATTCAACCTACCACATAGTACTGCCGGGTCGGCTTAAAGGTTCTGGTAAGGTGTTGCTGTTCATTTAAAACTACTACGTCCTGTGGCAGAAGATCGTGCAGTTACATTTGTTCTTGTCAAGTCTGTGGCAGAGACTTTTCTTGTTCGTGCTACGCTCCGGCTGCTAGGTCAGTGAGAAAGGCCTATCCGGGTGGGCAAAAGATTAAATCTTGGACTGAAAGAATACTCGCCCTTAAGATATTCAAGTACTCAAAGATCAAAGACAGAAAAGGTATTTGAACTTCCCTGAAACTCCCTCTCTACCTCTTTCCTGCTACTTCTTTCGTTTATCTCTCATTAAAGCATTGGAAAAATACTAAAGTGACTGGTTCATACGTTGTGAATACAAAGTTCAACATGGACTCTAGGTTCCTGATGTGGTGAAAATACAGGTAATGGGTGGCGGCAACAGCCCGATCAAAATCAGCAGCTCCTAATGGAGTTATTGCTACACTTTCTAAACAGAAACAGCAGATATACATGTAAAACTTATGTAGGGAGATTTGGTTCATCCCTGTGTATCATCTGAGGCTGTTCACTTTGCTGAGTGTATGGAGGGTTTACATCCACTTTAATGGGAGTTTAAATAGGAAAAGATTATTTAGCAAAAAAAATCGGGTCAGATCACTTTAACTAACAACATAAACAGTAAGGATGAGCTCCGGCGTGTTTGCACAGCCCACGTGCAGAACCCGCCAGGAAGTCGGTACTGCGCTGCGCTAATCACAAGCAGTGAGACATTTCCCGATCTCTGCAGCCGTGCATTGGGACAATGTCTCACTGCCTGTGATTAGTGCAGTGCAGTACCGACTTCCTGGCAGGCTCTGCATATGGGCTGTGCAAACACGCCGGAGCTCATCCTTAATAAGCAGATTGAAGCTCATACCTTTGGTCTGCAGATGAATGGAAAAGAGCAGAGATAAAACTAAAAATGTTACTCTAATGTTCTCTCTCCATCTCCTGTGTGAACAATGTTTATAAACATTGTTACTTTATATTTCTTTATCTCTCATCTGATCAGTGCTTATAAAAAAAACGTTACTTTGTATCTCTGAATTTCCCGTCTGATCAAAGTTTATAAAAATTTTTTACTTTGCATCCCCTGCCTGATCAATGTTTATAAACAATGCTACTTTGTAGATCTATTTTTCCCATCTGATCAAAGTTTATAAACAATGTTACTTTGTATGTTACCAGTGTTTCTTTCTTCAAATAAAGTGTTTTGGATAGAATCATGCAGGTTTTCCTCGTACCCAGTATTAGGGATGAGCTTTATGTTCGGGTCGAACATCGGAGGTTCGCCCATTCGTCAAAAAATTATGGGGCGTTCGTGGCAAACTGGACTGCCGGTTAATGCCCCATAATGCACTGAGAGATCGCAGTGCATTGCTGTAGGATGATTGGCCGAAGCATGCACCATGACCTACATGCTTTGGTCAATCCCAGCACCCTCATCTAAGAAAGCCATAATTGGCCAAAGGCAGGGTGCCTTTGGCCAATCATGGCTCAAGGGGACTAAGTCCATGCCCCCCAGATAGTGTGTGTGTGTGTGTATATATATATATATATATATATATATATATATATATATATATATATATATATATATATATATATATATATATATATATATATATATATATATCCTGGTGTACTTTTTCTAATATACTTCAGGCGGTGTACACAGTACACAACAATACCGCGCACCCCTAGTGCAGTTGCTATTACTTTTCTGGTGGTGTACACAGTACATAATACAGTGCACCTATAGTTGCTATTACACTTCAGGTGGTGTACACAATACCGTGCACCCCTAGTGCAGTTGCTACTGTCAGGTCTGCCAGGAGATTCCAACCGTCACTCCAGTTTCCTGACCAGTAGTCTTGTTATCCCAGTATCAGGTGGAGGGATGGTTGAGATTCTGCAGCCAGTATAAAGGGACCGCAATAGATGGTGCAAGCAGCCTAACAAGGAACCACCAGCAAATAACTCACGGTTAGTAGAGGCCGAAGACAGGAACCCGGTGGGAGAAAGGACAATCCAAGTCAGTGGAAGTGGAAGGCAGAAGTACACAGTGGGTCAACCAGAAGGCAGCGTCAGAAACAGCCAGGGTCGGCAACAAGATAGGTGTAAATCCAAGGGGTAATCCAAGAATCTGAGTCAGGAACAAGCTAAGTCAGCAACCAGAAACTAATAGCATCCACCAAACTAGCACGAATGGACAGGAAGGGGAAGTGAAGATTTATAGGGTCACTGATCAGGTGACTACCAACAGCTGGTCCCAGGGTGGAGCCAACATCCAAACTCATGTAGTAGAACATTACCAGGATTCTACCATAAAGCAAGTTCCCTGGTGGTTCAGGCAATAGGAAACCGTCTATGAACACCAGGTCCCAGGATCAAATCCCGGACATGGCGTGACAGTACCCCCCACGCAAAGATGCCCCCCAACCTATTTGGGTGTGGATGGGTGTTTAACATGGAACAACCTGACCAGCTGTGGGGCATGAACATCACAAGCTGATACCCAAGTCCTTTCAGCAATAGAGTAGCCTTTCCAGTCCACCACATACTGCAACTGTCTGCCCTTACGTCGAGAATCCAAAAATTTACTAATTTCATATTCTTGATGGTCATCAACCGAGACAGGAGAAGGACGTCTAGAAGGTAGAGAAAACCTATTTTTGTAAAAGGGCTTTAGCAAGGATACATGAAAAGTATTGGGAATCCGAAGGTGTGGGGGCAAACAAAGTTTATAAACCACTGGGTTAACTTGACTAAGAATGCGAAAGGGTCCAATATATCTAGGACCCAATTTGGGAGAGGGTTGTCGCAGTTTGATGTTCTTAGTGGATAACCAGACAAGTTGATTGAGACGATAACGGGTTGCAGGTCTGCGAAGGTCCGCATACCCTTTGTATCTGTGCACAGACAGAAGCAGAACCTTTCTTATGTTTCTCCAGTGTTTAGTTAACCTGGTCAGCATGTTGGCTGCCGCAGGAACCTCTACCTGAGAAGATTGGAAGGGGAAAACTCTGGGTTGATACCCAAAGGCAGCTTGAAGGGAGAACATTTTACGGAGTGCCATTGTGTATTGTGCGCTAATTCAGCTATAGGTATCATCTCACTCTAGTTGTCATGTTCAGCATTAACATAAGCTCTGAGATAGGGTAAATCAAGATTTAGAAACCTTTCTGTTTGGCCATTAGATTGGGGTGGTATCCAGAAGACAGGGAATTCTTTAACCCCAGATGTTTGCAAACAGCCTTCCAGAACGAAGATATGAATTGAGGCCCTCTGTCACTAACGATATCGACAGGAATACTGTGTAAACGGATGACATGTTCAATAAAGGATAGAGCCAAGCTTGGGGGAGAAGGTAGGGAAGGCATTGTAATGAAGTGTGCCAACTTCGAAAATCTGTCTACTATAACCCAGATTACAGTAATCCCTCTGGAGGCAGGCAAGTCAGGAACAGGAAGAACAGGTAACAGTTGCAGAAGACCTTGGGGAACACATCAAGGCATTTTAATGGCCTCACAAACAGTACACGCTTTAACAAAGTCGATTACATCCTTCTTTAGGGTAGGTCACCAAACCAGGGACTTCAGGCGTAAGAAGGTCTGTTTGGCACCAGGATGTCCGGATATCCTCTGTCCATGGGCCCATTGCAAAACTTCTTTGCGTAATTCTTGAGGAACATACAACGTATTGGACGGAACCAAAAGATTAGAGGGTGCCCAAGATTGAACAGCCAACAAATTTCTTTGTAAGATAGTATCCAGTTGAGCAATAATTTTTCTGGAGGAACAATATGATCCGGAGGAGTTTGAAGATTCTCGCAAGGGAATTGCCGTGACAGGGCATCGGACTTGGTGTTCTTAGTACCTGGAATGTACGTTACAACAAAGTTGAACCAAGTGAAGAATAATGCCCAGCGGGCTTGTCTGGGATTCCGTCTTTGGGCTTTCTCTCAGTAGATCAGATTCTTATGGTCAGTTTGAACCACAACAGGAAGTTCTGTACCTTCTAATAGATGTCTCCATTCAGAGAATGCTAGTTTTATAGCTAATAGTTCCCTATTCCCTATGTCATAATTTTGTTCTGCGATAGAGAATTTCTTGGAGAAAAAGGCGACCGGATGTAGCTTTGTAGAAGTAGGTTCTCGTTGGGATAACACTGCTCCCGCACCTACTACAGAGGCATCAACCTCCAAGAAATATTGTGCAGACAGCTGAGGATGGCGGAGAATAGGAGCGGAGCAAAAGGCAGACTTTAGGTGATCAAAATCTTCCAGAGCTTCAGGAGACCACTGAGAGCATTTGGTCCCTTTTTTAGTGAGGACAGTGATGGGAGCCAGAATCTTGATAAATTTGCGATAGTAGTTACAAAATCCAAAAAAACGCTGTATTTCCTTTAAGGTGGAAGGTCTAGGCCATTGTAAGATGGCATCGAGTTTCTTGGAATCCATCTGGAACCCTTTTGACGAAATTATATAACCTAAGAAAGGTATTTCCGATTGTTCAAAGGAGCACTTGGAAAGTTTAGTCTTGATAGCATCAATTTCTCCTCCAATGACTGCACACGATTGGTCTGCTCACCAAACAGCTGACCCTGTAGAGAGACTGCCTGCCCCAGCTTGCTGAGGTCCATCTGGCCCTAGTATAATGTCAGGTCTGCCAGGAGATTCCAACCGTCACTCCGGTTTCCTGACCGGTAGTCTTGTTATCCCTGTATCATGTGGAGGGATGGTTGAGATCCTGCAGCCAGTATAAAGGGACCACAATAGATGGTGCAAACAGCCTAACAAGGAACCACCAGCAAATAACTCACGGTTAGTAGAGGCCGAAGACAGGGACCTGGTGGGAGAAAGGACAATCCAAGTCAGCGGACCAAGGCAGAAGTACACAGGGGTCAACCAGAAGGCAGTGTCAGAAACAGGCAGGGTCGGCAACAAGATCAGCGTAAATCCAAGGGGTCATCCAAGCATTGGAGTCAGGAATGAGCTAAGTCAGCAACCAGAAACTAATAGCATCCAGCAAGGACAGGAAGGGGAAGTGAAGATTTATAGGGTCACTGATCAGGTGACTACCAACAGCTGGTCCCAGGGTGGAGCCAACATCCAAACTCATGGAGTAGAACATTACCAGGATTCTACCATAATGCAAGTTCCATAAAGCAAGTTCAGGCAATAGGAAACCGTCTACGAACACCAGGTCCCGGGATCAAATCCCGGACACGGCGTGACAGCTACTACCTTTCTGGTGGTGTACACAGTATACAATACAGTGCACCCATAGTTGCTATTTAGACCTCTGGTGGTGTACACAATACCGTGCACCCCTAGTGCAGTTGCTACTACTTTTCTGGTGGTGTACACAGTACACAATACAGTGTAGTGTGGTTTTGCTAAACAAAATTTACATCATGTCCGGAAGTCCACCAAGGAGAGGCAGACGCTCACAGGCCACTAAAAGAGGGCAAGCGGGCAACAGTCAACAGTGTTGGTCGTGGACACGGCGCATCCTCTGCACGTGGCCGTGGGGCACGCTTGTCCTTTTTTTCTGCAGCTGGCTGTGTTATTGAGCCATAACATGCAGAAGAGTTGGTGGAATGGATAACAAAGCTGTCCTCATCTTCCTCATCCTCTGTCACCCAGGCTCAGAGTAGTTTGCCTGCCAATGCAGCTGCCAAAGTGGCCTATTCCATCAGCTCCTTGTCAACAGTCACTCCTTCCCTAGCCCCACCCTCATGCACAGAGAAGTCCCCCGAACTATTCGACCACAGTGTTGGGTACATGCTGCTGGAGGATGCGCAGCGATTTGAAGGCTCCGATGATGGTACCCAGGTTGAGGAAGGGAGTAATGTGAGCCTAGAGAGAGGGGGTGCCCAAAAAGGACAAGAAACTGGCAATGTTCCTCCAGCTGCAGCATACTGCCAAGTTTGCTCCAGTGACGAGGTGGGAGGGGATGATGAGGTCACTGATTCTACTTGGGTCCCTGATAGAAGAGAGGATGAGGAGGATGAGGAGGAGGCACATCTCCAACGAGGCAGGATGCCCTCCAGGGGGCAGCTTAAGGGCAGCCACCCTATTGCATCACACCACAGAGCTAAGCAGGTGACGGGTGCTGCTGACTCCCCGCTTATTTTGAAAAGTTCTTTGGTGTAGGCCTTTTTTGACACGTTTGCAGCAGATCACACCGTGAGGCTGTTTGCAACCTATGTCTGAAGCGGATCAAGTGTGGCCAAAACAGCAGCTGCTTGGGCACCACATGCTTGACCAGACATATGACGACCTCCCATGCAGTCCGTTGGCAAGAGCACTTAAAAGACCCACATCAAAGAACAAAGCGGACCTCTCCTTGCTCTTCATATGGGATCTCCAACCCCACTATACCTCCAGTCCTCTCAGAAACCTGCACTGAGAGGAATGTAGGTATAGCAATAGGTGTCCCAAGTACTTGCGGCCAATCTGCTAGCGGTGCACCAATATCCGATTTTAGCAGGCAAATTTCCCTAACCCAGTTGCTAAACCATAGAAAGAAATTTGGTCCCAGCCATCTACATGTTCAGTGTCTGAATTCTAGCTTGGCCAAATTGCGAGCACTGCAACTGCTGCCTTTTTAGCTGGTAGATAGCCCCTTTTCGTGAATTTGTGGAATGTGCGGTACCTCAGTGGCAGGTTCCCAAATGCCATTTATTTTCATGGAAGGCCATTCCAGCTCTCCACCAGCATGTGGAGGGCAATGTCTTTGCCTCGTTGGACAGGGCGGTCAGCAGTAAGGTGCACATTACTGCTGACTCATGGTCCAGCATAGTATTTATGCAGGCCCGCCGAACACACAGGAAGAAGAGGAGGAGGATTTTGTCAGCATGGAGGTGGAGGATAACCCTCAGCAGCAGTCTTCAAGGGATTGTTTTCAGTCCCCAAAAACCCATGGAGTTGTATGTGACTGGGAGGCGGTTGTTGCGGATCATGTGATACTTGGTGACCCAAAGGACTCAGGATCGAATGTCTCTGCAAACTTACGCTGAATGGCCTCCCTGATCCTGCAAAGCCTGCGAAAGGACCCTAGGATTCGTGGTATCAAGGAGAGGGATCATTACTGGCTGCCAACCCTTCTTGATCTACGTTACAAGGGTAAGGTTGCAGAACTTATCCAGCCTTCACAGAAGGAGCAGAGGATGAAACATCTTCAGGAGGCCTTGAAGAAAGGTTTGTGCAATGCGCTTTCAGAGCCTGGGAGGTTACAATTTCCTGGTGCTGGACGTGTTGCTGAGGCTTCGTTCAGTTACAGAAACAGCGGTGGAGAAGGTGGCCGGCTGACCGATGCCTTCAGATAATTCTTCAGTCCTCCGCGCCAAGGTCTGATCCGTTTCAGCAACCATTGCCAGCGTCTGCATTACATGGTGTAGGAATATATAGGGGCAAGATCAGACTCAGAGACCTTTCCAACAGAGCATCCACTGGGCTACTGGGTCTTGAGGATAGACCACTGGCCAGAGCTTGCTCAATATGCAATTGAGCTACTGGCCTGTCCTGCATCCAGCATTCTTTCTGAACGCACATTCAGTGCTGCTGGAGGGTTTGTAACCAATCACAGAGTGCGCCTGTCCACAGACTCTGTTGATCAGCTCACATTCATAAAAATGAATCAGTCTTGGATCACCAGCTACCAAGCACCTGATGCTGATACAACCGATTGATTTTTCTACCGATGTGGGATCCCTTGAAGACTGCCTATGCTGAGTGACTATCCTATTATGCTGAGTGACTATCCTATTCCTCCTCAATCTTGATGATGCTAGCTTCTAAGAATATTTTTAGTTCAGGGCACAACCACCACTGCCTAAGGCCCAATTTTTCTGCCCCTGTTTAACAGGGACATGTAATTACAATTTTTGATCCAATATTTCACAGCAGGGCTCGTTCCTGCGCTCAATAAGAGTATCTGTGAGAGGTTACAGTGTTGTGGCACCACCACCACTGCCTAAGACCCAATTTTTCTGCCCCCATTTAACAGGGGCATGTAATTACAATTTTTGATCGAATATTTCACAGCAGGGCCCATTCCTACGCCCACCAAGAGTAATTGTGAGACTTTACCGTGTTGTGCCACCACCACCACCCACTGCCTAAGGCCCAATTTTTCTGCCCCTGTTTAACAGTGGCATGTAATTCCAATTCCTGATATAATATTTCATAGCAGGGCCCATTCCTGCGCCCACCAAGAGTAACTGTGAGGGCTTATAGTGTTCTGGTACCACAAACAACTAAGGCACAATTTTCTGCAGAGTGTATAGGGCAGGCCGTATAGTATATACAGGCGGTCCCCTTCTTTCAAACATCCGACTTACAAACGACTCTTGCTTACAAATGGAGGGAGACAACAGGAAGTGAGAGGAAATCTACCCCTAGGAAGGGAAAAAAGGTGTCCCCACTGATGTTTTATCACCAATCCTTGTTTCCCTACTAACCCAAAATTTTCAAAATCAAATTGTCATTGGGACAGAAAGTGAGATGAAATCTTCTGAACAGGGGCACAGACAGCAAAACAAATGTTACAGGGGTGATAACCCTTCCCTATGCTATCCAAAAAGCCTAAAAATAGATTTTATGGCTGGAGCTACACTTAAAAAAATGTAACTGTTCCAAAATGCAAACAGATTCAACTTAAGAACAAACCTACAGCCCCTATCTTGTTTGTAACCCAGGGACCGCCTGTATACTGCTGTTCAGAGTACATAGAGCCTGGGGGCCCCACGCCTTTTTTTTTATTTGGGTGCGGGGTTCCCCTAATGTCCATACCAGACCCAAAGGGCCTAGTAATGGACTTGGGGGGGGGACCCATGCTGATTTCTCAAAGATTTTCATCTATATTGCTGGGACCCGACATTACATTACAGCCGCAAGCAGTTTTAAATTACTTTTTTTCCTTTAGAAATGTAATTTTGCTACAGGGACTGTTCTAAACACAGGAAAAATGCACCACTTTACAGGTACAAAATTTAAAGGAATATCTCACTTTTATTGTTTCACTTTAAGCATTATTAAAATCACTGCTCCAGAAAAAACTGCTGTTTTTAAAACTTTTTTTTGCATTGATCCATGTCCCCTGGGGCAGGACCCGGGTCCCCAAACACTTTTTATGGCAATAACTTGCATATAAGCCTTTAAAATTAGCACTTTTGATTTTTCACATTCATGTCCCATAGACTTTAACATTGTTCACGTGTTCGCACAAATTTTTTGCCTGTTCGCATGTTCTGCTGCGAACCAAACCGGGGTGTGTTCGGCTAAGAGGTAATTTTCATTCCCACAAAATCTTAAAGGCCAAGATGCTCACTTAATATTTTCCCTTTTGGACTTACATTTAGGTACGGCACTTTTTTAAATATCCGAGAACCTCCCCTGACTGGTTCGCTCACACACCCCATTCAAGGCTATTTGTTCTAGAACCACTCCACAACGACATATGCTATCCATGCAATACACACTCCTTTTCCCGAACAGCTCCCCGAAGACCAGTAGTATGTGTCACAAATGGGAAAAACAACTTGATCTCAACCTCACAGAAGAGGATTGCGACAGGATACTCTACCACCTACACAAGGGCACAATAAATTCAATGACCCAGGAAGAAGGGTATATTTTTAGGTTGGTACAGAACGTCCTTACTCACCCCTCCCTCTATGCTGGAGAAGTAAATCTGAACCTGGCTCATTGCTACACTTATGGTGGTCATGCAAAAAATTACAACCGTTTTGGTCTGCGATACATGCAGACATAACTTGTAATTGCAATTTGTAATTAAAAAGAAAACTTTCTAAAAGACAGATTTCAGAGAGTAGTGGTTAATGATTCTTACTTTGAATGGTCTAAGGTTATCAGTGGTGTACCCCAAGGTTCAGTGTTGGGACCCTTACTTTTTAATATCTTTATGAATGATATTGGGTCTGGGATTAAATGTACCATTTCAGTCTATGCAGATGACACCAAGCTATGTAGTGAAATAATGTCCTTACAGGATGTCTCCAATTTACAAGCCGACCTCAATGCTCTGTCTAATTGGGCAAATAAGTTTATTAAGTTTAATGTTGATAAATGTAAAGTTATGCAATCATACATACTAGTGGGAGTACAACTGGGGGAATCCGTGGTGGCGAAGGATCTGGGGGTTCTGGTAGATCATAAGCTCAATAATAGCATGCAATGCCGAGCTGCGGTTTACAAAGCGAGCAAAGTCCTTTCTTCTATTAAGAGAAGTATGGACTCCAGAGAGAGAGATATAACTTTGCCCCTGTACAAATCATTAGTAAGACCTCATCTGGAATAAACAGTTCAGTTTTGGGCTCCAGTTCTCAAAAGGGATATCGGGGAACTGGAGAAAGTGCAGAGAAGGGCAACCAAACTGATAAGAGGCATGGAGGAGATCAGCTATGGGGAAAGATTAGAGGAACTGAATTTATTCTCTCTTGAGAAGAGGAGATTAAGGGGGGATATGATCAACATGTACAAATACATAATTGATCCATATAGTGAACTCTAGAGGTGGTTCTGGCAAGCTCAGTCGATTGCTTTAAAAAAAGGCCTGGATACTTTCCTAAATGTAAATAATATAACTGGGTGCTAACATTTATAGGTAAAGTTGATCCAGGGAAAATCAGATTGGGGTCCGGGGGATCAGGAGGGAATTTTTTACCCTGCTGTAGCAAATTGGATCATGCTTTGCTGGGGTTTTTTGCCTTCCTCGGGATCAACTGTGGGTGTAGGATTGTGTATATTCGATTGTATTTTCAATTTTTTTTGGTTGAACTTGATGGACTTGTTTTTTTTTTTTTTCAACCTAACTATGTACCTATGTAACTAAAATAACCAAAAAAAACACAAAACAAAAAAAAAAAAAAACAGGTGTCCCTCGTGATACGGGGAGTAACTAGTAAAAGTTCCTCCAGAAGTGCAGTGTTAGAAAATCACATAAACATGAAATGTAATCCACTAATAAATAAAAATAATGCAGTATCATGAATAATAATAATAGAGTGCAAATGATGTCACAGTGCAAATAATGGATAAAGTGCCAGTAAATAAAGTGACAGTGCAAACAATAAATAAAAGGTTAATTCATGAAAGTCTCTCTATCAGAAAGTGAAGAGACAATAAATAACTGAAAAATAAATAAAGACAGGTGCTCAAACAGTCCAAGTGTTGAACGTGATGGATAAAAGTCTATGAAAAGTGTATGTATAAGTCCTCCAAATCGGGATAATGTATTTGAAGGAGATTCGGAATTTGTGACTTGGTATAGGTGTTGAAGTTGGTGAATAGTGTCGTCCATATAGAATTCCATAGATTCTTTCTTAGACTATGGTCTCACAGGACTCTGTGACACCTTATACATATGTAGTATATCGCATCCATAAAAAATTGGTGTTATCCACGTTCTTCTATCAGGATCCTATTGTGTTGATATATACTGCAGTTAGAGCCTTTAGTGTGTCTCCCTTTGAAAATCCTCCACAAATATATCCTGGATCATTCCGATATCACCACAGCATATATGGGGGAAGGAAGAGAGAAAAGATGCCTCCACTAGTGCAGTAAGTTTAAAAAGGCTATGGTATATTTATTAAGTGCCATAAAGGTGGACTCTTACAGTTATAAAGTTTAAAAAAAGGCAAATAGAAAAACACTATATCTGCACCGTTCTCAGCGCCTTCTCACGTTTCTTCCTGGTGTACGTCTGACTCCGGCCACTCCCTACGCGTTACGACACGACGTGTCTTCATCTGGAGAACCGGATTGGTTGTACGGGCCTAGTTTATATGACGTGAAAACCGGAAGTGTGAGCTCAGCCATCTTTTTGGTGGTTCGTTCTTTGTTTACGTTGCGGCCATTATATTGGTGGTCAATGCGACATGTACGGCGGCCATTTACTTGTAGTTTAAAAAAAATGTGCATTCAATAAAAATAAAACCACTTATACTCTTGATTTTACCCCTGCCCAATACCCATAGCTCCCAACCGTCCCTGATTTCGAGGGACTGTCCCTGATTTGCAGCAATGTCCCTCTGTCCCTCATTCCTCCTCATTTGTCCCTCAATTTTGTCTGATCCATATAATTGTATATAAAATGCACTTTTTATCTTTCAAAAAGTGTTTCCCAATGCTAAACCTCTAAATTCTAAATTGCTGCATTTGTAAATTTTAAGCCATTATAAAGGAATAGTAATGGTACAAAAAAAAGCCCTTGTGGATTTAATTAGCCTTTTGTTTTTGGTTAATTCTCCTTTAAGGGGGTGTGGAAGGGGGCGTTTCCTATACCTACATACGTTTTCTAGTAGGTGTCCCTCATTTCCATCTTAAAATGTTGGGAGGTATGCCAATACCTACTACACTATTCATCTTTACCAAAGTCTGCGTACCACTAATCACTAGCTCTACATCTTGTCAATGCTGCCAGATGATGTATTTCTGCACATTGGAATTCCAAGAACCCCCTGCTATATTCTCTGAGTTGTGAGAGACACAAGATTCTGGTCTGGAACAACTGATGTTTACTGCAGTACTCACTGTACACTCCAACATGCATCTCAGGACAGGTATATCTTATTATGCTTCCTTACATGTGCTCTAAGATGGCTACAATGCCCCTTGACCCTTGTCATCATTCCTGGGTGGAGACAGAATTAAAGTGACAGTACATGTGGAACCCTTTAGGTATAACACCTTATAACACCCTTCACAACAAAACAAGAAAAGGCACAAAACATTAACTAATAACTGTCCAAAAACAGTCCTCCAAACACAGGAGATTCACAGGACTTCTAGGGACAGCTGTCGTTGAGGGTGGGCACCCAGCGACTCGAGATCGGAGGAAACAGGGCTGGCCAGAATGGGCACCGGCAGGGCCAAGAAAAGATCCACTAGCTCAGAGAGTGAACAGACCTCCAGACCAGAGCTGGAGGTCTCTGTTGGAGCTGCGTTCAAAAGTTCAGAGTCCCCCCAATCATCAGTCCCGATGCATCCTGATCCGCTGGGAGCAGATCCTTGTGGTTCAGCCGGCGTCAGGGATTTGGGCAGTTGAGAAGGAGGACGCAGTTGGTCTGCATGCCATCTGCAAATGGAACCATCTTCCAGGCAGATCCTATACATCTTGGGTCCCAAAATCTCTGCAATGACAGCAGGAAGCCAACTGGTGTTGGAAGCCCCATAAGATCGGGCCCATACCTTTTGTTGGGAATCGGAGGAGCTAATCGTGTTGGACCATCTTGTCTTGGCACTGCAGTACATGTTCCTGGACTGTTTGAGGGCGGAGCATGTCCAAAACAGTCCATGGCTGCCGACCCAGAAGGAGTTCTGCTGGAGTTTTCCCAGTGGTTGCATGTAGTGTGTTTCTGTAAGCAGAAATAAAAGAGTCCAGCTGCTGGGGGGACAGGGACTGTTGTTTACTTGCAGCGACTGTAGCTTTGAAATAGTGTTTGAAAGTCTGCACAAACCATTCTGCTGGACCATTTGGGTGGTAAGGTGCAGTCAACTTGTGCTTGATGTTGTGGACAGTCAGGAAGCGCTGAAACTCGTGACTGGTGAATTGTACACCATTGTCTGTGACGATTCCCCTGGGGTATCCAAACGTAGCAGCGAGATGTAATGGTATGGGAACCGTTGCCTTAGTCGTTGGCTGAGTAACAGAAATGACCTCAGGCCACTTTGAATGGGTGCCCACTATGATCAAGAAGGTGTGTCCTCTGATTGGGCCTGCAAAGTCCAAGTGTAGCCAAAACCAAGGAACCGTGGGCCAAGTCTAGGGCTAGACGCACCCTCGAGGAGGATCTCTTGCAGTTTATGCACATCCAACACAAGCATTCACATATGTCGTGATATCTGAGTCTAGGTTTGGCCACCACACAGCCTTTGGGCCTTTTGTTTCATTCGTGTGCCTCTGGCATGACCAGTATGTAGCAAGTCCAGAATGTGTCTCCAGAGTATCTGTGGAATGATCACTCGGGCTCCCCATAAAACACAGTTGCCAGCCACAGTTAATTCCATATGCCTATGAAAATAAGGTTCATAATTCTATGTGACGGTTGCAGGCTAACCAGACCATACCCAGAAGAGTATTGTTTTCAGGAAGGTATCCTTGGCTGTATGGGCTGCTATCTCCCCAAAAGACAAGGACAGGCTGGCGTAATGACAACTCTTGACTGGTGGAGAAGAGTCCATCGACGTCCCTGTCAGTCGGGACATTGCGTCCGCATTAGCATTGGCATCATGGCCGCAATACTGGATTTTGTAGCTGTATGCTCCCAAGAATAGGGCATAGCGTTGGAGGCGGGCCGCAGTAGTCTGAGAGATGCCTTTGTCAGGGCTAAAGATCTGAAGGAGTGGTTTATGGTTCATCATGGTGAATTCCCTACCATACAGGTAAAGATGAAACTTCTTAATTGCCCATATCAGCGCAAGAGCCTCTTTGTCAATGTGTGAGTAATTACTTTCTGCTTTTGTCGAAGGCCTAGAGGCAAATGCCACTGGTTTTTTTGACCCATCTGGTAAGATGTGAGATAGTACAGCCCCCAGACCATAGGGTGAGGCATCAAAAGCCAAGGCGAGAGGCTTCTGGAGGTCATAGTGCACGAGCATGCGTGACGTCAACAGCTTCCACTTCGAAAGCACGTTGGCATGCACCCGACCAGTCCCACCTGGAGTGTTTCTCCAAAAAGCTTGTTCAACAGAAACAGGGTGTGTGCTAGATTTGGCAGAAATTTGTGGGAGCAGTTCAACAAGCCAAGGTATGATCGCAGCTGCTGGATGTTGGTTGGGGCTGGAGCTTTGACTTAAGCATCAACCTTGGCTTCCGTGGGGTGTACACCCTCTGCATCCACAAGGTGGCCAATTTAGACACCATGAATTGGCATTTTGCTAAGTTTTAGACCCTGCTCTTGGAGTCTCGCCAACACAAGCTCCGCGTTCTGCTTTTGTTCCTGCTCTGTCCGTCCCGTGATGAGCATGTCATCTAGCAGGCACTGCGTCAAAGATATGTCCGCCAAAATCGTGTCCATTTTTCGTTTCCAAATGGCTGGGGCGGAGGCTACATCAAACACCATCCGATTGTATTCATACAGTCCCTTGTGGGTGCTGATGGTTAGAAGCTTGTGGGAAGAAGGATAGACCTCAAACTGTAAATATGCTTGTCTGAGATCAAGCTTGGTGAACTTTTGACCCCCTGCAAGAGAGGCAAAAATTTCATCTAATCTGGGTAGGGGATACTGGTCTATCTCCAGTTGGGAGTTCAGTGCCAGGCGGAAATCGCCACAAATGCGTAAGTCCCCATTTTCCTTTCTTTACTGGTACAACTGGCGATGCCCACTCGCTGTGCTCTACCTTTGAGATGACACCTTGTTCCTCCAGCCGACTTAGTTCTGCTTCCACTCCTGCTCGGAATGCGAAAGGTACTGTCCGAGCTTTGAAGAACTTAGGCTGAGCATTGGGTTTCAGCTTGAGTCTCACACAGCCATGCTTTATTTTCCCCAACTGGTCATCAATGATCTTTTGTAACCGCTGCTTCAGGGACACCACCCATCCCTCATCATCTCCTAATGGAATTGTAACGGTGTAACAGGGATTTATGGTGATGTCTTGCACACCAAAGCGAGCAATCCAGTCTCTCCCAAAGAGAGGGGGTCCCCTATTTTCTAGGATATATAATGGCAGTCTCTTTGCCTGACCCTTGTACAATACCTGTACTTTCGCGTGACCCAGTGGGTGGAGTGTCTGCTTTGAGTATGTCTGCAGTTTGATTGGTGTTGGGCGGACTGTTGTTCACGTCTGAAGTTGCCTCCATTGTTTCTGGGTGATAACTGAAACTGCTGCTCCTGTGTCTACATCCATCTTGAGTTTTTCCCTCAACGGTTACTTCTATAGTCATTGCGGAGGGTGCTGAATGCATATGATGTATGTCTAATCTGTGGAGCACTTCCTCATCCTCTGACTGAGATGATGATGTATATCTTCCCACCATATGTCTTTGTCTTAGGGTTCAGAGGATGTTTATCTCGCACCTTCTTGCTATGGCACGTTTAAGATGGCCTGCCTTACCGCAATTATGACAGGTCTGATCCTTAAACCGGCAGACTTTGTGGTCATGGTCTGTATTCCCACAACGGTAGCAAGTTGACTCCCGGAATGGTGGGGTCTGTATTTCCAGTTTGTGGCAGTTGGCTTGACTGCTGTTCTGAAAACCTCCTGTTTCACCTCTTCCCTTCTGCTCTCGGGGTTCAATTCCTGTTAACAGTCTCTTTTGGCTAGACTCACAATTCAGTCCCATGACAATTGTATCTCTCAGTGCAGTAGGTAGGTACTCCCCAAAAGAACAGGTAGAGGCTAGTCTGTGAAGAGCGAACACATAAGCCTTAATTTCTTCATCTGGCTGTTGCTGCCGCTGATAGAACCGGAATCTTTCTGCAATCTCTAGTGGTTTAGACTGGAAGTGATCCCCTAACAGTGTCAGGAGCTCTGCCAATGTCTTAGTTGCTGGTTTTATAGGGGAAAGGAGATCTCTAATGCCGCGTACACATGGTCTGTTCTCCATCAAATTCACTTAATGTCCCGATCAATTACATTTTCCTGCTGGGCTCTGCGAGTGCTTTTATCCAGGTGACAATCCACACTGCCTTTGTCTCTCTCTCAGGCAGCGAGAGGGGAAGATCGGTGTCTCTCCGGGCTCTCCCGTGCAATTGGGAAGCCGGAGATCTGATCTGGCGGTGGCGCCGGGTTACCACATAGCTGGTTGAGGATTGGATGGTCCCCAGCCTTCTCTATGATCCTGGGAGGCTTGGAGCAATGTCATGATGTCACTTCCGGCTCTGGCAGGTGTAAACACTGCCATTTTTTTCCTCGAAAGCAGAGATCAATGGTTTGTTTTTGTTTTTTTTTATCTGATGCTTTCCAGGATAGAGGAGATATCTGGGGGTCTTATAGATCCCAGATGTCTCCATAAAGAGGACCTGTCATGCCTTATTTCTATCACAAGGGATGTTTACATTTCAAAGTGATAAAAAAATTAAAGGGACAGTGTAAAAAAAATTAAATTTGTAAATGGGCTGCCCTATGCAGGAGCCTGGCGGACAAGATAGGTGAACTAGAGATATTGTTGTACGAGGAGGATTTGGATTTTGTGGGAATTTTAGAGACCTGGTTCAACAACTCTTTACCGCAAGGATAGAGAGGGTAAAAAAAGGGGAGGGGTATGGCTATATATCAAGAATAATGTGCAAGTGAATGTGAGAGATGACATCACTGAGGGAGCTAGGGAGGAAGTGGAATCCTTATGGGTAGAGCTCCAAAGGGATGAAGCTAAGGGGAAAATAATACTGGGAGTATGCTATAGGCCCCCTAACCTGAGGGAGGAAGTGTAGACAGATCTCCTATCACAATTTGGATTAGCAGCAAGGATGGGAAGTGTTATCATAATGGGGGATTTTAATTATCCAGACATAGACTGGGCGGAGGGAACCACGCATTCATCTAAGGCTCACCAGTTCCTTAATGTCTTGCAGGACAATTTTATGGGTCAGATGGTAGATGCACCAACTAGAAATAAAGCATTACTGGATCTACTGATTACCAACAATACAGACCTGATCACGGATGTGGAAATACGGGGCAATTTAGGTAACAGCGATCACAGGTCAAGTAGTTTCAGTATAAATCACACAAATAGGAAACATAAAGGAAATACAAAGACACTGAATTTCAAAAGGGCCAACTTCCCTAAACTACAAACATTGCTAAAAGGCATAAATTGGGATAAAATATTAGGAACAAAGAACACGGAGGAGAGATGGGTTTGCTTTAAGAGCATATTAAATGAGGGCATTAGCCAATGCATCCCATTAGGTAATACATTTAAAAGAGCGAACAAAAGTCCTGGATGGCTTAACTCCAATGTAAAAATGCATATAAAAGCAAAGGAGAAGGCCTTCAAAAAATTCAAGGTTGAGGGATCATCATCAGCATTCAGACTTTATAAAAAATGTAACAAGAAATGTAAGGGTGCAATTAGGACGGCTAAGATAGAACATGAAAGACACATAGCGGAGGAGAGCAAAAAAAATACTACGAAATTCTTTAAGTATGTAAGCAGTAAAAAAGGGAGGATAGACCATATTGGCCCCATAAAGAATGAGGAAGGACATCTGGTTACAACGGATGGGGATATGGCAAAGGTATTGTATTTATTCTTCTCCTCAGTCTTCACGAGGGAATCGGGGGGCTTCAGTAATCAAAACTGCAGTGTTTATCCTCATGACACATCACAGGAAGCACCTCCATGGTTAACAGAGGACAGAATACAAATTAGACTTGAGAAACTTAACATTAATAAATCACTGGGACCAGATGGCTTGCATCCAAGGGTACTTAGAGAACTCAAGTGATTGCCAGACCGTTGTTCCTAATTTTCACAGACAGTCTACTAACTGGAATGGTACCAGCTGATTGGAAAAAAGCCAATGTAGCACCAATATTTAAAAAGGGCCCAAAATACATCCCTGGGAATTACAGACCAGTTAGCCTAACATCAATAGTATGTAAACTCTTGGAGGGGATGATAAGGGACTATTTACAAGATTTTAGTAATGAGAACGGTATCATTAGCAGTAATCAGCATGGATTCATGAAGGATCGTTCTTGCCAAACTAATCTACTAACCTTCTATGTGGAGGTGAGTTGCCAGCTAGATAAAGGAAGGCCCGTAGACGTGGTGTATCTGGATTTTGCTAAAGCATTTGACACAGTTCCCCATAAACGTTTACTGTACAAAATAAGGTCCTTTGGCATGGACCATAGGGTGAGTACATGGATTGAAAACTGGCTACAAGGGCGAGTTCAGAGGGTGGTGATAAATGGGGAGTACTCGGAATGGTCAGGGGTGGGTAGTGGGTTCTGTGCTGGGACCAATCCTATTTAATTTGTTCATAAACGATCTGGAGGATGGGATAAACAGTTCAATCTCTGTATTTGCAGACGATACAAAGCTAAGCAGGGCAATAACTTCTCCGCAGGATGTGGAAACCTTGCAAAAAGATCTGAACAAATTAATGGGGTGGGCAAGTACATGGCAAATGAGGTTCAATGTAGAAAAATGTAAAATAATGCATTTGAGTGGCAAAAATATGAATGCAATCTAGACTCTGGGGGGAGAACCTCTGGGGGAATCTAGGATGGAAAAGGACCTGGGGGTCCTAGTAGATGATAGGCTCAGCAATGGCATGCAATGCCAAGCTGGTGCTAACAAAGAAAACAGAATATTGGCATTAAAAAAGGGATCAACTCCAGGGATAAAACGATAATTCTCCAGCTCTACAAGACTCTGGTCCGGCCGCACCTAGAGTATGCTGTCCAGTTCTGGGCATCAGTCCTCAGGAAGGATGTACAGGAAATGGAGTACAAAAAAAAGGCAACAAAGCTAATAAAGGGTCTAGAGGATATTAGTTATGAGGAAAGGTTGCGAGCACTGAACTTATTCTCTCTGGAGAAGAGACGCTTGAGAGGGGATATGATTTCATTATACAAATACCGTACTGGTGACCCCACAATAGGAATAAAGCTTTTTCGCAGAAGAGAGTTTAACAAGACTGATGGCCACTTATTAAAATTAGAAGAAAAGAGGTTTAACCTTAAAGTACGTAGAGGGTTCTTTACTGTAAGAGCGGCAAGGATGTGGAATTCCCTTCCACAGGCGGTGGTCTCAGCGGGGAGCATCGATAGCTTCAAGAAACTATTAGATGAGCACCTGAATGACTGCAACATACAGGGATATACAATGTAATACTAACACATAATCACACATAGGTTTGACTTGATGGACTTGTGCCTTTTTTCAACCTCACCTACTATGTAACTATGAGTGAAAATGTTCCATAATGACCAAAAAAAACTACTAAAAACTTCAATGTAACCAATTACTGTAAATGACTATGAATTAAAAAGAATAGAATACTTTCATATTGATAAATACATTGTTAAAAAATCACAAGGCTATTTGCATAAAACGTTTATAAGTAAAATATTTGGTTTTACCTCGGGGAGTATGTTTCCATTAGGGTTTACTTTGACAGTATATCCGGTTTTAGTATATAAACTGCTGTTTATTTGGAGAGGTTTTCCCATGTCCTTGAATCCGTTGGATTTTTTATGCTCATGAAGTTTCTGGGGAGGAGAAGGCAGAGAAATTAAGGAGGGTTAGGAGGAGAGGGAGAGAAGTAATAGGAGGAAAAGTAAGAGAAGGTTTAGGAAGAGAAGAATTGGAGGAGAAAGACACAATATGAGGAGTAATGCCGTGTACACACGGGCGGACTTTTCGGCATCAAAGGTCCAACGGTCTTTCCGATAGACTTTCGACGGACTTTTGACGTACTTTCGAATGAACAAACGGACTTGCCTACACACGATCACACCAAAGTCCAAAGGATTTGTACGTGATGACATACGACCGGACTAAAATAAGGAAGTTGATAGCCAGTAGCCAATAGCAGCTCTAGCGTCCGTCGGACTAGCATACAGACGAGCGGATTTTTCGACCGGACTCGAGTGCGTCGGAAAGATTTGAAATTTTAAATCTAAAGTCCGTCTGATTTTCGCCCGAAAAAGTCAGCTGCAGGTCCAAGCCCACACACGGTCCGATTGTCCGACGGATTCGTCCCGTTGGACCAGTCTGGTCAAAAAGTCCGCCCGTGTGTACATGGCATTAGAGTAAGAAAAGGAAGAGTACTAGAAAGAAAGGGAAGAGTTAAAGTGGTTGTAAACCCTTCCATATATCTAGTGAAGTGGCTGTATTCAGGTGATAAACGAAGATGAAACAAATCCTCCCACATAAGTTGTACCTGTTTATCTGCAGTCTTCTCTTCTCTATAGCCATTGAAAGTCCAAAATGTATAAGCTTGTCTGAGAGTTCAGAAAAAAAGGGGGTGGAGAGCTGAAGTAACACTCTGCAGAGCTCTGTGAGAGCTGATTGAAGGGAAGAGACACCCCTTCCCCCCTTCACACAGCACCGAAGAAGAGAGCTGAAGCTGTCAATCTCCTGGAGCTCCCTCCCCTATTACCATTTTTCTCTTGGTGTCAGAAAAACCTGTCAGAAGTGACTCTTGCTGATAGCAGAAGAAGGAGGCAGCAGAGAGGAAAAACACTTAGTGCTCTGGAGACACGTACACACACTATAGAGGGATATGTTTTATACATATTTAATGACTGAGGTTTACAACCACTTTAAAGAAAGACAAAGGCGGGGGGGCGCATGAGCAAGATGGACACCTGACACAGTAGCTCCGCACTCCACGGGACACGATCGGTTTTCAGGGGGCTATAAACTGACTTAACCACTTGCCGACCGCCTACCGCATATATACTGCGGCAGAATGGCACGGGCAGGCAAAATCACGTACCCGTACGTGATCTGCCTCCCGCGGGCGGGGGGTCCGATCGGACCCCCCCCGGTGCCATCGGCGGTCGGCATTTGACTGGGAGCGTCGGGAGGCGAGGGGGAGACCATCCGATCGTGGCCCCCCCCTCGCGATCGCTCCCAGCCAATGGGAATCCTCCTCTGCCTGTGTGTCGTTTCACACAGGCAGAGGATGTGATGTCATCTCTCCTCGGTCTGGCAGTTTCCGTTCCAGCGCCGAGGAGAGAAGACAAGTGAGTGCACAAAACACACACACACAGTAGAACATGCCAGGCATACCTTACACCCCCGATCCCCCCCCCGATCGCCCCCCGATCCCCCCCCAATCACCCCCCCCCCGTCACAAACTGACATTAGCAGTATTTTTTTTTTTTTTTTTCTGATTACTGCATGGTGTCAGTTTGTGACAGTTAGTGTTAGGGCAGTGAGTATTACCCCCCTTTAGGTCTAGGATACCCCCCTAACCCCCCCTAATAAAGTTTTAACCCCTTGATCACCCCCCCTCACCAGTGTCGCTAAGCGATCATTTTTCTGATCGCTGTATTAGTGTCGCTGGTGACGGTAGTTAGGGACGTAAATATTTAGGTTCGCCGTCAGTGTTTTATAGCGACAGGGACCCCCATATACTATCTAATAAATGTTTTAACCCCTTGATTGCCCCCTAGTTAACCCTTTCACCACTGATCACCGTATAACTGTTACGGGTGACGCTGGTTAGTTCGTTTATTTTTTATAGTGTCAGGGCACCCGCCGTTTATTACCGAATAAAGGTTTAGCCCCCCGATCGCCCGGCGGTGATATGCGTCGCCCCAGGCAGCGTCAGATTAGCGCCAGTACCGCGAACACCCACGCACGCAGCATACGCCTCCCTTAGTGGTATAGTATCTGATCGGATCAATATCTGATCCAATCAGATCTATACTAGCGTCCCCAGCAGTTTAGGGTTCCCAAAAACGCAGTGTTAGCGGGATCAGCCCAGATACCCGCTAGCACCTGCGTTTTGCCCCTCCGCCCAGCTCAGCCCAGCCCAGCCCACCCAAGTGCAGTATCGATCGATCACTGTCACTTACAAAACACTAAACGCATAACTGCAGCGTTCGCAGAGTCAGGCCTGATCCCTGCGATCGCTAACAGTTTTTTTGGTAGCGTTTTGGTGAACTGGCAAGCACCAGCCCCAGGCAGCGCCAGATTAGCGCCAGTACCGCTAACACCCACGCACGCAGCATACGCCTCCCTTAGTGGTATAGTATCTGATCGGATCAATATCTGATCTGATCAGATCTATATTAGCATCCCCAGCAGTTTAGGGTTCCCACAAACGCAGTGTTAGCGGGATCAGCCCAGATACCTGCTAGCACCTGCGTTTTGCCCCTCCGCCCGGCCCAGCCCACCCAAGTGCAGTATCGATCGATCACTGTCACTTACAAAACACTAAACGCATAACTGCAGCGTTCGCAGAGTCAGGCCGGATCCCTGCGATCGCTAACAGTTTTTTTTGTAGCGTTTTGGTGAACTGGCAAGCACCAGCGGCCTAGTACACCCCGGTCATAGTCAAAACAGCACTGCAGTAACACTTGGTGACGTGGCGAGTCACATAAGTGCAGTTCAAGCTGGTGAGGTGGCAAGCACAAGTAGTGTCCCGCTGCCACCAAAAAGACAAACACAGGCCCGTCGTGCCCATAGTGCCCTTCCTGCTGCATTCGCCAATCCTAATTGGGAACCCACCGCTTCTGCAGCGCCCGTACTTCCCCCATTCACATCCCCAACCAAATGCAGTCGGCTGCATGAGAGGCATTTTCTTTATGTCCTCCCGAGTACCCCTACCCAACGAGCCCCCCAAAAAAGATGTCGTGTCTGCAGCAAGCGCGGATATAGGCGTGACACCCGCTATTATTGTCCCTCCTGTCCTGACAATCCTGGTCTTTGCATTGGTGAATGTTTTGAATGCTACCATTCACTAGTTGACTATTAGCGTAGGGTACAGCATTGCACATACTAGGCACACTTTCACAGGGTCTCCCAAGATGCCATCGCATTTTGAGAGACCCGAACCTGGAACCGGTTACAGTTATAAAAGTTAGTTACAAAAAAAAGTGTAAAAAAACAAAAAAAAAAAAACACAAACAAAAATATAAAATAAAAATAGTTGTCGTTTTATTGTTCTCTCTCTCTCTATTCTCTCTCTATTGTTCTGCTCTTTTTTACTGTATTCTATTCTGCAATGTTTTATTGTTATTATGTTTTATCATGTTTGCTTTTCAGGTATGCAATTTTTTATACCTTACCGTTTACTGTGCTTTATTGTTAATCATTTTTTTGTCTTCAGGTACGCCATTCACGACTTTGAGTGGTTATACCAGAATGATGCCTGCAGGTTTAGGTATCATCTTGGTATCATTCTTTTCAGCCAGCGGTCGGCTTTCATGTAAAAGCAATCCTAGTGGCTAATTAGCCTCTAGACTGCTTTTACAAGCAGTGGGAGGGAATGCCCTCCCCCCCCCCCAACATCTTCCGTGTTTTTCTCTGGCTCTCCTGTCTCAACAGGGAACCTGAAAATGCAGCCGGTGATTCAGCCAGCTGACCATAGAGCTGATCAGAGACCAGAGTGGCTCCAAACATCTCTATGACCTAAGAAACCGGAAGCTACGAGCATTTTATGACGTAGATTTCGCCGGATGTAAACAGCGCCATTGGGAAATTGGGAAAGCATTTTATCACACCGATCTTGGTGTGATCAGATGCTTTGAGGGCAGAGGAGAAATCTAGGGTCTAATAGACCCCAATTTTTGCAAAAAAGAGTACCTGTCACTACCTATTGCTATCATAGGGGATATTTACATTCCCTGAGATAACAATAAAAATGATTTAAAAAAAAAAAAATGAAAGGAACAGTTTAAAAATAAGATAAAAAAATAATAATAATAAAGAAAAAAAAAAAAAAAAAAAAAAAAGCACCCCTGTCCCCCCTGCTCTCGCGCTAAGGTGAACGCAAGCGTTGGTCTGGCGTCAAATGTAAACAGCAATTGCACCATGCATGTGAGGTATCGCCGCGAATGTCAGATCGAGGGCAGTAAGTTTAGCAGTAGACCTCCTCTGTAAATCTAAAGTGGTAACCTGTAAAGGCTTTTAAAGGCTTTTAAAAATGTATTTAGTTTGTCGCCACTGCACGTTTGTGCGCAATTTTAAAGCATGTCATGTTTGGTATCCATGTACTCGGCCTAAGATCATCTTTTTTATTTCATCAAACATTTGGGCAATATAGTGTGTTTTAGTGCATTAAAATGTAAAAAAGTGTGTTTTTTCCCCAAAAAATGCGTTTGAAAAATCGCTGCGCAAATACTGTGTGAAAAAAAAAAATGAAACACCCACCATTTTAATCTGTAGGGCATTTGCTTTAAAAAAAATATATAATGTTTGGGGGTTCAAAGTAATTTTCTTGCAAAAAAAAATTATTTTTTTATGTAAACAATAAGTGTCAGAAAGGGCTTTGTCTTCAAGTGGTTAGAAGAGTGGGTGATGTGTGACATAAGCTTCTAGATGTTGTGCATAAAATGCCAGGACAGTTCAAAACCCCCCCCAAATGACCCCATTTTGGAAAGTAGACACCCCAAGCTATTTGCTGAGAGTCATGTTGAGTCCATGGAATAATTTATATTGTGACACAAGTTGCGGGAAAGAGACAATTTTTTATTTTTTTTATTTTTTTTTGCGCAAAGTTGTCACTAAATGATATATTGCTCAAACATGCCATGGGAATATGTGAAATTACACCCCAAAATACATTCTGTTGCTTCTCCTGAGTACGGGGATACCACATGTGTGGGACTTTTTGGGAGCCTAGCCGCGTACGGGACCCCGAAAACCAAGCACCGCCTTCAGGCTTTCTAAGGCCGTAAATTTTTGATTTCACTCTTCACTGCCTATCACAGTTTCGGAGGCCATGGAATGCCCAGGTGGCACAAACCCCCCCCAAATGACCCCATTTTGGAAAGTAGACACCCCAAGCTATTTGATGAGAGGTATAGTGAGTATTTTGCAGACCTCACTTTTTGTCACAAAGTTTTGAAAATTGAAAAAAGAAAAAAAAAAATTTTTTTTCTCGTCTTTCTTTATTTTCAAAAACAAATGAGAGCTGCAAAATACTCACCATGCCTCTCAGCAAATAGCTTGGGGTGTCTACTTTCCAAAATGGGGTCATTCGGGGGGGGTTTGTGCCACCTGGGCATTCCATGGCCTCCGAAACTGTGATAGGCAGTGAGGAGTAAAATCAAAAATGTACGCCCTTAGAAATCCTGAAGGCGGTGCTTGGTTTTCGGGGTCCCGTACGCGGCTAGGCTCCTAAAAAGTCCCACACATGTGGTATCCCCATACTCAGGAGAAGCAGCTAAATGTATTTTGGAGTGTAATTCCACATATGCCCATGGCCTGTGTGAGCAATATATCATTTAGTGACAACTTTGTGCAAAAAAAAAAAAAAAAAAAAAAAATTTGTCACTTTCCCGCAACTTGTGTCAAAATATAAAACATTCCATGGACTCAACATGCCTCAAAGCAAATAGCTTGGGGTGTCTACTTTCCAAAATGGGGTCATTTGGGGGGGTTTTATGTCATCTGGGCATTTTATGGCCTTCACAACTGTGATAGGTAGTGAGGAGTAAAATCAAAAATGTACGCCCTTAGAAATCCTGAAGGCGGTGCTTGGTTTTCGGGGCCCCGTACGCGGCTAGGCTCCCAAAAAGTCCCACACATGTGGTATCCCCATACTCAGGAGAAGCAGCTAAATGTATTTTGGGGTGCAATTCCACATATGCCCATGGCCTGTGTGAGCAATATATCATTTAGTGACAACTTTTTGTAATTTTTTTTTTTTTTTTGTCATTATTCAATCACTTGGGACAAAAAAAATGAATATTCAATGGGCTCAACATGCCTCTCAGCAAATTCCTTGGGGTGTCTACTTTCCAAAATGGGGTCATTTGTGGGGGTTTTGTACTGCCCTGCCATTTTAGCACCTCAAGAAACGACATAGGCAGTCATAAATTAAAGGCTGTGTAAATTCCAGAAAATGTACCCTAGTTTGTAGACGCTATAACTTTTGCGCAAACCAATAAATATACACTTATTGACATTTTTTTTACCAAAGACATGTGGCCGAATACATTTTGGCCTAAATGTATGACTAAAATTGAGTTTATTGGATTTTTTTTAGAACAAAAAGTAGAAAATATCATTTTTTTTCAAAATTTTCGGTCTTTTTCCGTGTATAGCGCAAAAAATAAAAACGGCAGAGGTGATCAAATACCATCAAAAGAAAGCTCTATTTGTGGGAAGAAAAGGACGCAAATTTCGTTTGGGTACAGCATTGCATGACCGCGCAATTAGCAGTTAAAGCGACGCAGTGCCGAATTGTAAAAAGTGCTCTGGTCAGGAAGGGGGTAAAACCTTCCGGGGCTGAAGTGGTTAAACCTAAAACTTCTAACACCACTTGAAGCACAAAATCACAGTGCATGCCGTTGTCAAAGAAAAAATCCCGCAGCCTTGCTCAGAAGTCTCTTACCCACTATCTTCTCCGCACCAGGGAGCAGTACAGCATGTCCCAAAATGGCGCCGCTGACAGAGCACACTCTCCTGCTCCGGCGGCCTCCTCGATGCCTTCTGTCCCTGGCTCACCCTTGGATCCTGACAGTGCGTATACCTCTTCTCTATCTAAATCGGACCTAGATGCTAGCCTAGAAATGATGTATAACAGACTGGCAGCAAAGTTCCAAACAGAACTGCACAAGACCTCCCATGCGCTGTCACAGGAGATTGCAGCTATTGGTACTAGAACTGACAGGCGTTTTCCTTTCCTGGATAGTTCTGAAATTCCCTTTAAGAACTAAGACATTGAGGTCTTCTATGGTGTGGTCCGATTGTGAGAAATGATGTCCCACAGGTGTGCATAAACTGTCTTCTTTATGTTCTTTGATGGTATGTCTGTGCAAATTCATCCTCGCTTGCAACTTCTGTCCTGTTTCACCAACATAAGATCCTTTGCTGCACCTTTTGCATTGGATGAGGTACACAACATTACTTGAGGTACAGCTGTAAGATCCCATGATATTGAAGGTCCCATTTGTGTGTGTAACACTTTTGGATAGATTTATCTGGTTGCATAGTTTGCAGCGTTATTTATTGCAGGGTTTGCTACCATTATTTGTGACTTCATAATCAGAGTGAAGTTTCCTGCTGATTAGTTTGTGTCTGAGGTTGGGTGGTTGTCTGAATGTTACCATTTTTTGTTTTTTTTTACAGCTAGGTTCCTCACACTGGTCCCCTCTTTTGTTTTGGGCAAAGGATCAGCTGTGTTGCTGGGTTCAAAACCTGGTTGTCTCGGTTGTAACGTTCTATTTTCAGGATGCAAAAATGTTCCTGATCCTGTTCACTTTTTGTTTGTTTTCTTTTTTTTGGACTCTTTTTCTCAGGTTGGATACCTCAACTGTTCTTAATTATTTTTGTCCTGATAGGTTCTTATGGAGTATATGAGGTCATGAGATCTTTGTTTGATGACCTAAATGTTTCTATATGGTCTGCAATCTGTTACCAATGCAATGTGGCAGCACCCACTATAGTCAGGGCCGGTGCAAGGATTTTTGACACCCTAGGTAAAACCTCATTTTGCCGCCCCCTATGGGTCCGCCCCTGACTCCACCCCTTTGCCAGTGTTAAATGGTTTGCTTCAACCCTCTAACTGCTACATCTGCAAGACAGCGCATTCTTTTGAAAAACAACAAACTTACTAGCATGATCACCAGGTGAATATAAAAGAGAAAACCTAAAAACAAAAAAAAAACTAATGCAGCCACCTATCTAAGAATTGGTAAGCTGCAGTATAATAAATATTTTGCTTTGCTTTAATACCACTTTAAGAGGATAAAGTTAATCAAGTAATTCTGTTATACATAAATGTATAGGCAGATGATGGTAAGGAAGGGGTTAAAACAGGAGATAAACAGACTGGGGTAAAGCTACTTCCAGTGCTGGCAAGGAAAGAGAGAGACGGGGGATCAGGGAGAGAGGGGGGTCATGGAGAGAGAGGGGGGATAAGGGAGAGAGAGGGGGGATCAGGGAGACAGAGGGGGCCAGGGAGAGAGAGGGGGATCAGGGAGAGAGAGGGGGCCAGGGAGAGAGAGGGGGATCAGAGAGAGAGAGAGAGAGGGGGAATCAGGGAGAGAGAGGGGAGATCAGAGAGAGAGAGGGGGAATCAGGGAGAGAGAGGGGAGATCAGGGAGAGAGAGGGGGTCAGGGAGAGGGGGGGGGGGGATCAGGAAGAGAGAGGGGGCCAGGGGGAGAGAGGTTGGGTCAGGGAGAGAGAGGGGGGTCAGAGAGACAGAGGGGGTAAGGGAGAGAGGGGGGGGATCAGGGAGAGAGAGGGGGGTCATGGAGAGAGAGGGGGGTCATGGAGAGAGAGGGAGGGTCAGGGAGAGAAGGGAGTCAGGGAGAGAGAGGGGGTCAGGGAGAGAGAGGGGGGATCAGGGAGAGAGAGGGGGGATCAGGGAGAGAGGGGGGGTCAGGGAGAGAGAGGGAGGGTCAGGGAGAGAGAGGGAGGGTCAGGGAGAGAAGGGGGTCAGGGAGAGAAGGGGTCAGGGAGAAAGAGGGTGGTCAGGGAGAGAGAGGGAGGGTCAGGGAGAGAAGGGGGTCAGGGAGAGAGAGAGAAGGGAGCAGTCTGGTCAGTGAAAGAGCTCACTCACTTGGAATGGTCCCCAGGGGCTCACTACTTCATTCAGCTGTTTTTCGGTGTGGCTTTTGGCTGCTTGTTTTTAATCTTCCCGCCCACCTCCTCTTCACAGATGGAGCACACAGAATTGGCGGGACTTGGAAAAGTGTGTAGGTGTTCAGGGCAGACATGCTGGAGGTGAATTGGACGGAGGGTACAGGAGGGGCGGGACTCGGGAGAAGTGTGTAGTTGTTCAGGCCAGACATGCTGGAGGTGTATTGGACGGAGCGCACAGGAGGGGCGGGACTCAGGAGAAGTGTGTAGCTGTTCAGGGCAGACATGCTAGAGGTGGATTGGACAGAGCGCACAGGAGGGGCGGAACTCGGGAGAAGTGTGTAGCTGTTCAGGGCAGACATGCTGGAGGTGGACTGAACGGAGCACACAGGAAGGGCGGGACTCGGGAGAAGTGTGTAGCTGTTCAGGGCAGACATGCTGGAGGTGGATTGGATGGAGCGCACAGGAGGGGCAGGACTCGGGAGAAGTGTGTAGCTGTTCAGGGCAGACATGCTGGAGGTGGACTGAACGGAGCGCACAGGAAGGGCGGGACTCGGGAGAAGTGTGTAGCTGATGTGACATCATGATTTAGAGCGGAGAGGGGGGATTTCTGGACACACACCATAGCGGAGAGCGGACACATGATGTCAGAGTGGAGAGCAGAGAGCCGCGCGGGGGAGGGGGGGGCGAGGCTGCTTGACACATGTGCGGTAGTAGAATAACCAGTGGCCGGGCGCCCTAGGCGGCCATACGCCCTAGGCGGTTGCCTAGTCAGCCTAGTGGTAGCACCGGCCCTGACTACAGTGGCAGGGATTGTGGGGTTAGGTTCCATATTTGACAGTAGTCTGACAGCCGTTTCTTCACTTATTCAGCTGAATAATAATCTTAGCTATGGCTATTATCGCATATTGCATAACCTTTAAAGGCTTTAACTCTCCCATAAAGAGGAGTAAAGCCTTCTCCCATTATAAGCAACTCAAGGCTAAAATTCTCTTGATTCAAAAGACACATTTCTCGCAAAACTCCCATCCCAAATTCTTTCATAGAACTTTCCCAAATCTTTCTACACACTTTATTCTTCGAAGAGTAGGGGTGCTACCATATATTTACACGCCTCCTTTCCTATGGATGTGCGTCAGATTTACAAAGATAAGGAGAGTCGCTATGTTATAATCAAGGGGGTTATACATAACTGGGAGCTTACTATTGCTAGTCTTTACGCCCCCAACTAATCCTCTGCCTCCTTCTTCACATCCTTTTTTGATAAATTAGCAAAATATCAATTTCCACATATGATTATAGGTAGAGATTTTAACATGGTAGCGAACCCCACACTAGACAGGTGCACGGCTTCCACCAGTTCCAGGGCTTTCCCTAAATCCTTTTCCCGTAAACTCCTTGAATTCCAACTAGTGAATACATGGCAGGCACACAACATAGTAGCAAAGGTATACAAATTTTTCTGTCATCTGCACAACAGTTACGCAAGACTAGACTATATTCTCTCCACCCCTGTTATCCTTGCTAATTCTCAGACAGCTTCCATACATAACTGTGCATTGTCAGACAACCACATAACCTCCTTCACCACAGAATTTATACATGGAGACTCAATGAGGCACTTCTTTCTGACCTGGCGGTTGAGTCGGAGGTCTCTCAAACTATAGATAACTACTTTGTTCTAAATGCCCTCCCTGAGACCCCTATTCCTATAGTATGGATAGCTCATAAGGCAGTGTTACGGTGTAAACTTATCAGTTTAGCAACTGCCCGTAATAAAGCTAATAAGCAAAAAATAGTACAGCTCTCTGCGGAACTGGACAGATTATACAAAAACTCCACAGCCCTGACTTTGGAGTCTACCAGACTTTCCATTGAGCAAAAACGCCTTGAATTGGACTCGCTGCTCTCAGCTAAACTGGAGAAGGCCCTGAGATGGTCCAAGGCAAGATTTCTATTGCATAGTAACACCGCCTCAACCATATTTGCTAGAAAACTGAACCAGTCTCTCCGTCCCTCGCACGTCTATAAATTGACAACCCCTTTGGGTACGATCACATCTCACCCACAGGAAGTCTTAAAAATTGTTAAAATTTTTTACTCAACATTACTGGGGCCTCCTCAGTCTGGGCCATCAGATGAGGCTCTGGCTTGGTTTAACTCTATTGCAATCCCCACTCTCACCTCCTCACAATTAGACAAACTTAATTCACCTATTTCCCAGTCAGAGGTGCTGAATGTCCTCAAGGCACTAAAGACAGGTTCATCCCCCGGGCCTGGCGTTTTTTTCCACCATATATTATAAAAAATTTGCCTCCCAACTCTCCCTCAGACTGGTTTGACTTTTCAATTTTGTCCTACAAGGCAACAGCTTTCCGGAAGAAATGCTGTTAGCAAACATGTCACTCATCCCTAAGAAGAATAAGGACCACACTCACCCCCAAAATTTTAGGCCCATACCGGTTATCAACAATGACCTGAAGATTTTCAGTAGGATCTTAGCGGATAGACTTGCAGGAGTGATTTCCTTATTAATTTCCCCTTTACCAGTCAGGGTTTATCCCCCATCACCTTATAACAGACAACATCTGCCTAGCCACAGATATTATTCAGGACGCAAAACTTTTCTCAAGAAAACTCTTCATGTAAAGCTTAGACATTCATAAAGCTTTTGGCAGTGTGTCTTGGAGCTATGTGTCCCTCCTATTACAGCGCTATGGCTTTCAGGGTGAATTCTTACAGGCTTTCCAAGCTCTATATCAAAACCCCGGAACATGTGTCAAAATCCCTGGATGTAGCTCAGAGTTTTTCTGGCTCGGTAGGGGTACTAGGCAGGGTGCTATTGAGCCCCTAGCCATTGCTATACTGAAACATTTGAATATTTCTGGTTAAAACAAAGCTTCCTCTACTTATAAATTCTGCATGTATGCAGATGATGTGCTTTTATTTCTCACCAACCCCTCCCTGGATCACTTTGCCGAACCTTCTTCAAACCCTCTCAGTATTTGCCAATATTTCTGACCTTTCGGTGAATGTATCCAAATCGGTGGCTCTCCCTGTAGGGTTCTCCCCTGCCAAGCTGGAGACTCTCAAAAAATCCTTTTCATTTATATGGGTTAGATCTTCCCTCTCCTATTTGGGTATAAAGCTTCCTGGAGATTACAATTGTTTATTTGACCATAACTTCCCTCCCATGATTTCTAATCTAAAACAGTTACTTAAAACTTGGTCCCTCTATAGAATCGCCTTCCTAGTGAAAATAACAGCAATCAAGATGACAATCCTCCCTAAATTGTTATACTTGTTCCACGCCCTGCCCATTAGGATATCTAAGTCCTATCTTCTCAAACTACAAGCACATTTTAACAGGTTCATATGGAATGACAAGCCCCCACGATTCTCCAGGAAAGTACTGTATCGCCCTTATAGACTAGGGTGCCTGGAAATACCTCAGGTATGGCTATATTATTTAGCTAGTAGATTCTCGCAACAGGCTCAATGGAATATCACAAATTCAAGGGTCCCTTGGGTCAGATTTGAGTAAGATTAAGTCATGCCATTTCACCTTCCAGGAATACTGTGGTCCTCTAAATCCCATGCATCTGATTTGTGCTCCCGTAACCTGGTGGTAGCTCACGGTTTGAAATTATGGGATCTTTATAAATGAAAACTAGCACTTATTTCTAAAGTCCCCCCATGCACCTCATTCCTTGGTGATCCTAGGCTCCCTTCTGCTTTTGAAGACCCTGATGCTTTTGGGTGGTGGACAGACCAAGGTTTGACAATTTGACATTGAAGGATTTCCTGCAGGATGCGAAGTTTGTCTCCTTCTCCCAGCTGCAGGCCCAAAAAAATATTCCAGCAGGAGAATTCTATCGTTACCTGCAAATTCGTCACTTTTTTCAGACACACTATGCAATGGTCCCTTCTGATTCCCACACCTCTTTTGAGTCCCTATGCCAGACTACCCCTAAACAGAAAGGCTAAATCTCTGGGCTGTATAAGTCAATGGAGATGGTAGGAGATTGTTCCAAATTAAAACATATGACCCAGTGGGAAAGCAAATTAAATTTGGAATACGATCACCAAGACTGGGAAGCCAACTGGCAGAATATGCGTAAATGCACTAAATCTCTTACTATAAGGGAAACAACGATTAAATTATTAGGAAAGGGGGGGGCAGGAAAAAAGAATGACTAGGAGAATGATGAGATGGAAGAGAAGGAGGATGACATTGGAGAGGAAGAACAATAAGTGGAGAGCAAGGAAGAAAAGTAGGAAGGAAAAGAAGAAGATGAGAAGTAGGAGAAAGATTAGGGGAAAAAGAGTACAAGGAAGAGAAAGAAGAGGAGGATGAGGTAGAGGAGGAATTGATGGAGGTGGCAGAGTATGAGGAGGGTAAGGGGGAAGAAGATGAGGAAAGAGGAAAAAGAATAATTTATAGGGGAGGTGGAAGACGAGGGCAAAGGGAAAGAAGAAAAGGAAGATGAAGAGAAGGAAGATGAAAAGAAGGAAGAGAAAAAGAAAGAACAGGTGGGGGGGAAGGAGGGGGATGGGGAGGATTAGGAAAAGGAGGAGAAAAAGGGAATGTTGTAGGAAGAGGAGTAGAAAACAAGTAATATTGTAGACAGCAGAACAAGTAGAAATATAATGTAAAGAAAAATGCAGCCAGTTGCACAAGTGACATTAATATTGAATTTGGCACACTACCACAGACAATGTTCTAAACAACCAAATATTTACATTTTCCAAGTAGAGCAAGACAGTGACAACACATTTGGAAGTAAAGGTTTAAATCATCTATACTAATATAATAGCTACAGTAAGTCCTACTTCTGTAATGGCAATGAAGAATTCTGCCTTTTTCTGGCTCTCAACTTCTCTCACTGACATCCTCCACTTCCGCTCCAATGTCTAGCAACATTGCAAGCTTAATTTGCTACTTAAACAACTTTACTAACTACTTCATGCTCCATGCTGGTCACATATCTCCCCCTCCGCTATTTGCACTACCCAGTCAAATATATTACTGTGAAGGATCCTATCCCACACTCTGCTAAATGCTTCCTACAGTAATACCGCTTCCTCCAGTCTGACCATCAGATAGATCAGATATAGCTGCATTGAATACAAGGCTAGCCGGTAATAGCTTGTAGGAATCATGAATGATTTATTGGACAGTATACAGCCTTTTTAGACACTTTTTGACACAAGAGGTTAGATAACGAGGTAGGGCTGACTCATTACTACTCCCCTCTAGCAACAACTTAGCTGACAACTATATTATTAACATGTTAATTAACACAACACTTAAAGCAGCCCAGGTGACCATACTATCCAGCTCCGGAGGCCGATGTGGCCAGCTCTTTCAATGATCATGTATTGTTCAAAATTAAACAAACTAAGAATAGTCTTTGGGCAAATCCAAGAAAACAGTCTCTCAAAAATGTAACAGAGGAATATAGCAACAACAAATAACAGGGTGAATGTGGGCAGAAAAGGTCCCTTCAGCCAGTGTCTGTGACATTGCCCCCCTGTCCCATAGTCCGGCAGACCCAGCTAGATCCACCACGGGTCAGCTTGGGGCTGTCCGGGAGAGTCTTATAGTTCAGTTTGCAGGGAAAGCCCATCAGTGCTCCCATTCTGATTTCCTGGCTGATACTGGATGGGAAAATTGTAAGGCTGCAGGGCCAAGCTCCATCGTAACAAACGTCCATTATCCTCGGAGACCCGATTAAGGCACATTATGGATTGTGGTCAGTGAGCACCGTAAAAGATCGTCTGTAGAGATAAGGTTGGAATTTCTTGAGAGCCCACACCAGTGCCAAACACTCCTTCTCCACGGCTGCATAACTGGCTTCCCTGGGTGGCCCCCCACACCTTCATTTATTTTTTTATATTTTTTTGCTGTTTCTTCCTCTTTGTGTTCTCCATTTTCCCATTTTCCTCCTGCTATTTTCCCTCTCTCTGTCCCAGAGGCCACCCATTATCATATTCTCACTAAATGTCTATAGATTAATTCCTTAGACCCATGGAACTCATGGAACTTACCTGGCTGTGGCTAAATGTACAGGGTCTCAATTCACTCCAGAATTGCACTTAAGTCTTCAGGTATCTCCGCTCACACAAAGTGGACATAGCCTGCCTACAGGAGACGCACTTTGCTTCTTCCTCTATTCCTTGCTATTTTGATGCCCAATATCAACAGGTGTACCATGCAACAGCCCCCTCCAAAACACAAGGAATCCTTATTGCCATTAATAACAAGATTCCTTTCATCTGTCATAAAACCATCGCTGACCCTCAAGGCCGATACTTGCTTCTCTTGTGTACTCTGGTGGATTCGGATGGGACTCTTTGTTCTTACTATGTCCCGAATGAGCGACAGCTACCCTTCTTGTCTCATCTTTTTGAATTACAATGTATTCCCGCTCTAAACCTGATCAGAAGGGTACTGTGACTTCCTCAAGATCCCACAGAAACCTTCTGGATAGCTCCTGGTAGACATCTGGAGAGAACTCCACCCCATTGCTAGGGACTATATGTACTACTCCCATCCGCATGCTAGCTTTTCTCAAATTGATCATGAATTTTTCCCCAGGGCAACTTGTCCTTCAGGTGTTTTCCGCCACTATTTTAACTGTTCCTTGGTCTGACCATGATCCAATCCTTGTAATCCTGTAATTTGCTTGTGCTTAAACCTCCTTCATCTACATGGTGTCTAAACGATTGGTGTCTCAATCTCCTCTGATAGACGACCTACGACTCGGTGGAATACTTTCAATTCAATGTAGGCTCAGTTCAGTCCCCGGTTACCCTGTGGGAAGCCTATAAGGCAGTAATCCGGGGCCATTAATTCCAATAAGCTTCCCGCCGGAAGAGGGAGAGACAGGCCCAGATTTCCCGACTGGAATCCGAGTTAGATGTAGCCACAAGTGCACTGAAACAAAACCCCAGTAGGCAAAATAGAGTTGAGGTGGATAGGCTCCATAGGGACCTTGATCTGTGCTTGACCAAAAGAGTGGAATGTCACTTGAGATGGACCAAACAAAAATTCTATGCTAACGGTAATAAGTCTGGAACCATGTTGGCAAATAAATTGAAATCCCTTGCCCCCAGGCAACCCACCCTCTCTCTCAGAACCAGATTCCAAGTTCGAACGTGTAGATCCTACATGAATTTCGGCACTGCTTGTCGAAACGTTATTCTTCTCCGAAAAACATGCCCCACCTGAATCTCACCTCTTTTCTTAATGAAACGCCTTTGCCTTCTCTGAAGCCTGCCCATCGAGATGCTCTGGGTGCCGACATCACAGAAAGAGAATGAGACAGATTATCAAAGACCTTAAACCCCATAAACGCCCTGGCGCAGAGGGGTGTACAGCTTTTTTTCTATTAAAAACTATCGGATGTAGCAGTTCCACATCCTACTTCCCTCTTCAACAGCAAGGTGAAACCCTACCCACAATTATGTTACAGGCCTCTATTGTGATTCTCCCTAAGCCGGATAAGGACACCCAAACTTGGGCCAACTTCCGCCCAATCTCACTCCTTAATGTCAACATAAAAATTCTGCCCAAGGTACTCGCTACTCAACTGAACCGTATATTACACCGCCTAATCCATAAAGATCAAGTGGGCTTCGTGCCTCTTATGCAGGGTGCAGATAACCTTCGTTGCACACTCCTTCTCACTCATACGGCACACCGACGGGCCCACCAACTAATGCTGCTCTCCCTAGACATTCGGAAAGCTTTCAACACCCTATCCTGGAGCAACTTAAAAGCGGCTCTGACCCCTAGAGGCGTAGTCGACCCTTTCCTACAATGGATAGCTGCCCTGTACAGCGATCCTTCAGCCACTGTGAAATATATGGAGCATGAATTGTCTTCCCTCCCTATAGCCCGATGCAACCGACAGGGATGCCCTCTCTCCCCACTCCTCTTTGTCATTGCCCTGGAACCTCTAGCCACACACATTCGCATGAGCCCTGACATCAGAGGCATTGAACTGGCCGGCGTACACCATAAGCTCGCTATGTTTGCAGACGACATCTTGATGTATATTACCTCTCCTCACATTACGCTCCTCAATCTGGTAGCCCTACTAGACAAGACAGACGGCGCTTTCCGAATGGCACAGGACCATTTTTCCTTCCAATGGTCTGATTCTATCCCCTACCTCGGGATTACACTCCTCCCGAAATATATAGCGCTAACTATCCCCCTCTTATTAAAGCTCTGACTCAGCTGCTGGAGTCATGGAACAAAACACATATTTCTACGTTGGGCCAGATACATGGTATAAAGATGACTCTCCTGCCCAAACTGCTATATCCGTTTAGAGTTTTGCCTGTCCCGGCCCCCCCACGTCTTGTGTTCCCTGCAACACCTTTTCTTTAAGTTTATATGGGGCACAATTACACCAAGGCCAAACAGATATCTACTCTATAAGTCCAAAACTCAGGGAGGGCTGGGGATGCCGAACATTACATATTACTATAAGGCAGCATAGATAACCCCCTAGCCCAACTGTTTGCAGAAAAAGCCACACCCCTCTGGACCTTTATTGACATAGTAGACACTGACCCGGTCCCACTTTCCTCTTTGCCCTGATTCCCCTCACAATTGCACCCTAATCCTTTAAATCCCATCTTATCCCAACCCTTATAAGGCGTACACACGGTCGGACTTTGTTTGGACATTCCGACAACAAAATCCTAGGATTTTTTCCGACGGATGTTGGCTCAAACTTGTCTTGCATACACACGGTCACACAAAGTTGTCGGAAAATCCGATCATTCTGAACGCGGTGACGTTAAACACGTACGTCGTCGGGACTATAAACGGGGCAGTGGCCAATAGCTTTCATCTCTTTATTTATTCTGAGCATGCGTGGCACTTTGTCCGTCGGATTTGTGTACACACGATCGGAATTTCCGACAACGGATTTTGTTGTCGGAAAATTTTATCTCCTGCTCTCCAACTTTGTGTGTCGGAAAATCCGATGGAAAATGTCCGATGGAGCCCACACACAGTCGGAATTTCCGACAACACGCTCCGATCGGACATTTTCCATCGGAAAATCCGACCGTGTGTACGGGGCATTACAGTATGGGACTCAATCAAATATTCGGCCCAACTGATATCACCACACCTCCCTCTTCTGGAGATATTTAACTGCCCTTTATTTCCCCCGAGTCTGAAAAGTCCGCAAAGATACCTTTGATGGCATAGTAAAGGCCTAACGATAGTTCGGTCTCTTCTGTCTTCCTGAAGCATCGTCACCTTTCAATATCTCAAAGATACTGTATAAGGATAATAATATGATCTTTACAGGATCATACATCTCAGTGCAAAACACATTTATAATCAGCGTTATATGCAAAACACATAATAATAATGCTAGTTATGAACATTATATAAAGTGTTGTTAAACAAGATAGAAACTAAAATGGCGATTGTGAATTTGTTTGAGAATACCATGCTGCCATGCACTGATCTCAAGAAAACATGTTTGTGAGAACATACCAAAGAGCGCAGACGGGCATGGTACTCTCACTCTGCAGCTGGGCTTGGGTGACTTGCTGATAACACATCCTATAAAGGGGATATCAAGCTGTATTGAATTCAGAGCATATTCTGACGGCCTAATGTATGTGTGCTCTCCGTAATTATGTAATGTAATTGCGTAAGAAATAAACATGATTTGGAAGTCTAAAGGTAATTTCATAGGTTTCCTGTAAAATAAGGAACCTTGAGGTAAAATCCCTATTCAATACATACGACATTCCAGATTCTGAGAAATGTCACTACCTTCAAATTCGTCACCTGCTAGAATCCCTGACAAAAAAACATGACTGGTCCAGGACAGTGAACGGCATTTGAAACTAGATGCCGAACGTCTCCCACAACCCAAAGTCTTATCTCTCTATTGTACTCTTCCATACTAAACAATTCTAACTTGCGAGCCCCGCTTTACTGTTTCAGTGTGGAACGGGACTTTGGTGTCACGCAAATCCCAGAGACTTGGAAAAAAATCTGGGAGGCATTATTCGACTCTTCACGCAATGTTATAGCTCTAGAAAATTCTTTCAAAGTTCTGTCTCGGTGGTACTTTACTCCGGCTAGAATTGCAAAATGCCTTCCTTCCTATCCCTCTACGTGCTTTAGGGGATGCTCAGGCCTAGGAGACATTAAACATACATGGTGGATGTGCCCTAAGATTAAACGCCTGTGGATTAGAGCCTACAATATGCTCAATTCGGTGTTACATAAAAAACTGCGCAAGGATCCTTGGGAGGCGCTCTTACACAAACCAATAGAAGGCATACCCTAGTGACACACATATTTTCTGCTGCAAAGCAAACTATTAAAGCTAACTTCGATGAGGTGAAAAGCTGGGTGCATGGCACTCTAGTGCATGATAAACTGATGGCGATATTAACTGACACACATGACAAATTTTCATGCATTTGGCAGCCCTGGCTAGATTATTTCCTTCTAACACAACCACCTACGCTTTCTGGAATTAGAATTCAATTCCAACATTATGGGTCAACACACCTGCAGTGAACCCACTCCTTTCCTTTTTTTTCTTCTTTCTCTCATTTTTCAATTTTTTTTTTTTTTTTATGGGCTCTCTCTGCTAAAGCATTGCCCTTTTCTTTTTTCTTTTTATGCCTTTAAGCAAGAGTGGTACTTCTTGCTGGCCCTATAGATGACTGCACTGCTCTCTATAGCTTAAGGGCCCCCCTAGTTGAAAGGATTTTTTACAAAACATAGCGCATCGCATTTCCAGGCAGGGCTCTGATAACTAATTATATACTGGTACAATATTGACTGGGATCGATGGTCCTTCACCCTTATGTTATTGTCAAATGTTACAAATTGTTGGAGAGGAACTTTCTCTGTACATGTTCATATTTTAAAACTGATTTTTGGACACAAAACTGTTTACTTTTCTTATTTCTATAAATATACAAAAAATGTTCACCTTTCACAATTACACATTGAACTCGAGGCTCTTTACTGTGAGACACTCTTTGCCCTGACACTGCAACCAATCAGGTTGGTCAGTACTATTGTATTGTTGGAAGTGAATCTGGGAGGGCTAAAAGTCTGCAGGTTAGGGGGGCACAAATTACTTGCCTTGCCCCGGGTGCTGACAACCCACGCTACACCACTGACGTCACCAGCTTCTCCCGATGCGCTGCGTCACAGGTCACGTCACTTTCTCAAAGGAAAATATCTCTATGTGTCACGTGACCTTTGAACACAATCTTGCGCGATAATGCTTTCTCGTTTGCCTTGAGGATCTAACCCTAAGGAGTGGGTTTCAAGGTGTGCAGAGAGGAATACACAGGATCCATTATTTAACAATGGATGGTCCATTCCAATGTGATTGATTTCCTACTTACATCACAAAAGCATGATTTGACCCAAGGGGAGTCAATTGATGAGGTGAGCAGGCACTGCACATATAGGTGGCGGCGATAATTTTTTTTCAAATCACACACTTTTATCACTAATGTATGGCACAGATTTTGGAGTGAACTATTTTATGTCTATCATAGAAGAATTTGCATAATAATTTTGGATTGCATGTGGACTTTTTTTTATACATTTTGCATTTATATAATTTTTTCATATATTTGGTGTTTTCTATATGGTACCACCTATTCACAGAATACCATATGTGTTATTTGTGTTTTTCATTGATTCACAATTTGTAAGGATTAGCGCACTATTATTTTTATCATATTATTATTATTGGTGCCAGATCACTATTGAATAGTTGCAGCTGTCCCATATATCACTATTAATATTTTTTTACATAGCAGCGCTTGTTTTTTTTTTACTATACTATGAGACAGATAATGGCAATTTTACTAAAACTTCCGACATTACAATCTATACAGTAAAGCTTGACAAGAAACATAATCAAAGTCCTGAACTAACTCTTGTGGGCTACGCAGGTTCATACCTTCCCCTGAAGGTACAGTCATTCAGTTCAAGTCCATAGCTGGTGGTTTCCGGTTTCCAGGGTAGAATCCTGTTTGCTCCAGCAGAACTTCTTGCATGTTGGGGTGACACCAGACCTTATATTATGTTCCAGCAGAACTTCTTGGTGCAGCAGTCCTTCCTCTGTGTTCCCACGTGGAAAAGAGAGAGGCCCATAGCCCTCCTCTTGTATTTATAGCTCACCAAGAGGGGAAAAAACTATGAACACCTGCGAGTGGGCAGACTTAACACTTGGGCAGCATGCTGACTTACTACACATTGCATTGCAAAGCATGGTAAAATAGAACTTTAAATTGGTTCAGTTTATCAGCAATTGACAACAGTACAAAAATAACATGAACTTTATTTTCACATATTACCCCTGCAAGAACCTGCTTACAAGTAGGAAATAGTAAAAGCTCCTGTTGGTTTTTTTTGCCATTTGTGTTTCATTGTGAAGATTTCCCCTCACTTTTTGTATGAGGGCATCAGTAGTAAGAGGAGCTTCCTTCAATTCAAAGAGGATATCCCCTTTTATACAGTTGCCAACAGAACAGATTTTTCCATCCTAAGATTTCCTTTGTTCCGGGGACAACTCAAATATTTTGGCTTTACCATCCACTTTCTGTACTGAAGGACCATGGACAGTTGGATACCATGACTAACAGAGATAATAAATCTCCTAAGATTATTTAATGACAGTGATTCTAACCCTTGCACATTTTATCCAAAATAAATTATTTGTTTTCAATCTATACCTCACCTTTATTATCGGCTTGTTTCTGGGTAACACGTGAAGATGAAATTTGTACTCCAAGCAGGTTATGTCTTTTGGACAAACTACCTTGCCGTATAACAGAGCATTCCCCTTAAATGGAATGGGTCGCCTCCATAAATCTAAAAGTAGAGCAAAAAGACTAGAAAAGGAGGGGTTTTCCAGTACAATATGGGATGGTCCAATTGTTTGTGGTTTTATTATACAAAATTTTCCATCCTTAAAATTGCCGCATCTAATTAGAGAGATGCCTCTTTTCAGACCTAGAGAATAAAAAGAAATTAGAAATTGGTTGTTACGCCTTAATGAGTTGGTAAACACTATTTTTCAAATATACATGTTGAATAATCCTATTGTGTGTTGGGGTTTTAAAACCTTTGTTGCTATGCATAGCTTGTATGTTCATAGAGCATCCATAATTTATGTTTATATGTAAATGTTCTGTCTCCTGGTTGTGCTTCAGTAATCCTCTTATGTTGTATTGCATTTGTTAAAAAAATGATTTTTTTTTTATATTAATCAGACATAAGATAAATGGGACAATATTACAATAGTTAGTTGGTCAGATTACTGTCAGTTTTTTGGCTTGAGTAGATTTCTCAAACAAATGCTGTTTTATACAATGGGGGTAGATATCATTGTTGGATTCAATTGACAGTTCAATTAACAGGCTATTGTCTCTATAGCTAAAGTAAACAAGTAAGAAATGTACTTTTCTGAAGTTCTTTCAGCTTTCAAACTGAAAGAATGACTGTTAGATTACCATCAGGTGATTAGACAATGGTATGTAGATACCATTTTTGTATTCAATTGACAGTTTGCAATAGTCCATTGTTTCTACAGCTACAGTAAACAGGTATGTTTTCTGTTGTTTGGTAACTATGGTAAACAGCCTGACACATAAAAGGGGTGAGTAGGGACACACACACACACACACACACACACACATCATCATGCTTTGAAGATCAGAAGCCGCCACTCATGATACAAGAACACTGCCTGGTGTCCAAGAAGCATCGTTGCCAATGGAGATCACGAACATACAATAACAGAAGATAAGTAACCTTTAAGTGTATTTGTACTATTATAGACCATAGGCTGTTCATTTTGCTAGGCATTTTGCTTGTTATAGATATCTGTCAGTCTTGTATTGTATTCCTAATATTGTAATAGTTATGTATGTACAGCATCTTTGCATAGTAAAAGCACATTTAGACATTGCAGAAATCTCAGCTTCCTTGCTATAACACAGAGTAACCTTTCTAGATAGGCACAAGCAAAACACATGTACACGGGATGTTGTTCAACCTCTCCTGAATGATTTAACTTGACAGCTAGAAACCAGCGTCTAAAAACGGCCGTTTAGCCACGTTTACATGCCACGTTTGCATCTAGAAGCGTTTGAAAAAAAAATATGACAAACGTCTGTAAACGAAATGCTGCTAAACACGAGTTACCGCGTTAAGCCGCGTTTGGTGCTTGAAATGCCTCTAAACACAGCTTGTGAACGCATTTTTTTTGGGTTCCAGAAAAAGCCTCAACTGCCTAGAAACAACTATAAACGACCCTGTGTACATGGTTCATCTATGTACACTACAGGTCTTGCTGATTCACTCCTAACAGTTTTTTTGCTAGTTCGGCAGAGGCCCATTACAGGCATGAACTCGCAGTCCCTTTAACAAAATTAGCACAATTGGAGTGAACAGCATGCCACATCTCCTTCTGCTTTCCTGTGGCCATTGATCCCAGCTCCACTTGCTTGCAGAATGCTAGCCCCCTTGGCTGCCACCAGCCGCACCTGGCTGCTTTCTTTCTTAGTCCTCCTGATTAGCTCTCTGCCCCAGTCTTGCCTGACTGGCACATGCACATGGAGATGGAGATTCCACAGGGGAGGGTTGGATGAAGACTTGGCACACTGCTGTCTTCAAGAGAGACCTGCTACAGATGGCAGTCTCTCCCCTTGTCTGTCCCTGCACCATGCTGATTTACTCACTGTCTCTGCTTGCTCTCTCCACTGCCTCTCTGGCTTGAATCCCTCCAACTGCCTCCTGTGGTGGGATCCTTCCAGGCCAGCCTCCAGAGCTCCAACGTGTAGTAACCCCCCCCCGGTGGGGGTCCCTCAAGGGCCACCGACAGCCTCCCTCAGCACTGCATCTTCCACCTGACTTCCTTGCTGTCATGGCCCATGTCTATTAATGGGTTTCCCGGTCCCCTGCCAGGCCTCCTGGGAATTGGCTGAGGGCCCATAAACATTCGTGGCAGTCCCTCCTATCTTCCACCCACTAGTTCTAGAACATTCTCCAATGTCATAGAAACAGGGGGAGGCACCAGAGAGTTTCCAGGATGAGTCATTCAGCCCTGGCCTCTAGTAACCCTGATCTAGATTTAATTACTCAGGTCTAACCCACTAGTAGCACACACTAGAGCAGGGTTGCCCAATGTTTTGAAGCACGAGGGCCACTTAAGCGACTTGCTAACCGGTCACGGGCCACAATGAGCAGAGCAGGCAGATGGCAGGTCTGCGTCCACTCTGCATATGCAAAGCGGACACAGACACAGCCCACTAAACTCTTTTTTTTAGCGGATCGGATTGGTGGTAGGACACAAGTCGGTTTACATCTGCCACCCCTTAGAGGTGAATGGAGGGTCCAATTGGGTCAGACTGACCGTGTACAAGGGGCCCAAGGCTGCTTTCACACTGATGCACTGTGGTTTACCCGCACAGCGGGTGCAAAGCAGTGTACATTTGGCTTTCCTGCACTTTACAATAGACTTCTATTATATTCTGCAGGTTTGGTGCACTTTCAGAAAGCTCACCAAACTCGCAGGTAATAACAGAAGTCTATGGCTCAGTGCAGGTAACCCGCAGGTGCACCGCTCTGCATCTGCGGATCAGTTTGAAAGCAGCCCAGTAACCACTGCAGAACAGATATGCCCATATATAGACTGTGATTTTAGTAATAAACTGACCTTAAATAACAGTATTCTATTCTATTCCATCCCAGAGCAGGAGGTCGCGGGCCACATCGGAGGGCTCTGCGGGCCACTGGTTGGGCACCCCTGCACTAGAGGGTGCTACAGGCAAGATAAACATGCTGTCCACTCCTGAACCATACCAGAAACCTCAATAAAAATAAGGGTGTCCATTCCTTCCTCTGCATGAATAAGTAAGCAGTACATAATACCCTTGTTTATTCACATAAGAATGATTAGAAAGTAAACACATCACACATTTGAAAAAAATATTTGAAAGTAAATGTGAATGCAGATCCTTGGACCAGGAGCTTGCTTGTAAACAAATGGGCGGGGTCGGTGGCTGATGTCAATGACCAAATACTGTATACCAATAGCCATAGCGCAGGGATGTTTGCTAAATCCTGGAGTTAGGCTTTAAGAAAGTTGTCATAGAACAGGTGTCCCAAATGGAAGTTTTTCCCCACTCATTGGTTTCAGTGACAGCTGTAAAATTTTGGATTTCCAAATCACATTCTGTCCAGAGGACAATCAGAAAGAGGCAATCTCCACAGATGGCAATAGAAAACCCCAGACACCGACAACAATAAAAACCTGACAGATGTTAAGCCCTTCCCTATAATAAAAAAAACCTTTGTGCTTTAGATACATTTTAAAATAACTTTTTAAATAAAATTATTACATTAATGTGGCCTACCTTGTAAACACAAGTAATGTGGGAGGTGCACTACTGACACAACATCAGGGTCTACGGTTATGTTAAACATAGGGCCCACAATGTTATGTCCCTCCTCCATTTTATTCACAGTGTCCCTTTCAAACGTCAACTCATATATGATGGTCACTTGGGATTTCACTTGGAATTTAATTCCTGTCTCAGAGCAGCAGAAAAGTCGACCAGGCTTCAGTTCTAACCTAAATAAAGAAAAAAAAAATAAACACAATGCATACTATTAAGATTATAAATATTATTAATAATTTACAACCTAAATGTTTTGAATGCCACAAGCTCCTAATTTCCTGATAGGTAGCTGACAACATTGCCTCTGCTGAACTGAATTCCAAACAGTGTTCGACTACAGAACTCTGCAATCCCCAACTCACTCTGCCCTTCTCCAAAGTGAACAACCAGACTTTCCGGTTTTAGCTTCAAGGTAAGCTTATGAACTTTGAAACTCCTAAAAGTTTGGATGCTGATCCCCTTTTGGAGCCGAATTATAAAATTAGTCATGACCATTTTGTGGGATAATAGGCATAGAATTCTCAAAGGGCATGGGGCGCTGGACACCACCCTTGCACAAATGCAAAAGAAAATGTAAAATAATGATTGTTCAGTGGGGACAAATTTGCAGTTGAGTTTATGTTTTTCTGATAAAGAGCAGGCAGATTTCATGTATTAAAAAAAAATGTTATTGTTTATTTAATAATGCTGAAGACTAAAAAATTTTACTGATTTAAAGCACACCTGATGGTTGAGTGCTTGAGGCACAGTCTAAGGTGCACCTTGTGTTTGCCAGAGTTCATAGTGGTGGAGATGGATTTAGCTTCGGGGCAGTTCCCAGATTTCTGCCCCCAAACACACCCATGCATGCTACTGTAGGCCTGAAAAGCCCCAGGGTCAAGAGTTATGAAAGTGTAATAATATTTGACAGCACACAGGAGCTGAGAGACAGGATGCTGATTGGAGTGCACAGGAGACACACTAAAAGAGAAGTGCTGTGTGTGGCTGGGTAAATGAGGAACGCACTGGGGTAGGAAGACTGGATGCGGCTGGAGTGCATAAGAACACATTGTTGCTGGAATAGGTACTAGAAGCAGGAACAAGTAATAGGAACTGGATCACATACTTCAGACTCAGAACAGGTACTAAGAGCTACTAGAAGCATAGAACAATTACTGGGTAACAGGAACTCAGAAGAGGTACTAGAACCAGGGGCCTGTAGCAAGAAATTTATTTTTTCTAAGACTGAAGATAGAAAAATGTTACAGATTTGCACCACAGCTATTAGGCATATTGCATCTGAAAATGAAATGTTAGTGATTTTTGAAATTGTAAGCAAACAAATTTCACCCATTGGCACCACAAATAAACCTTTTTGGACAGGCCTCCATTTCAGAGTGACTGAGTGGGCATAATGCATCGGTATATTTAAAAAAAAGGTCTCTTAAAGACAGAACAATTTAACAGTTTTGCTCCACACCATATAGGCCTGTATGGACAGGCCACAATTTCTGAGCATTGGATCTAGAAATTAAAATGAGGTCATTTTTATATTGACAAAAAAAAAAATCATACAGATTATCCCCACACCCTTGAAGCCTTGATTGGATAGGTTGCAATTTATGAGGGAGAGAGTAAGCAGATTGCATTTTGCAATTAAAAATTGTCTTCCTTTTTCACAGACTGAAGGTCAAATTTCACAGTTTTGCTGCATGGCTTTTAATCAGTTTAGAACAAGCTGCTATATATATGCAAGGGCAAATATATTGCAGCTATAAATAAGAATATCTCTTCAAAATCGATTACATCTGGAAATTAAAAAAAATGCTCTATCCCTGGATTCCACAAGAGGTCCAAGGCTGGTGTTATCTGGCCTCACTGGTGCCCATAATGGGGGTGATAGGTGATAGTGATGGGAGTCATTTGCTTGAAGCTAGTATACACCCAAGGTATCCATTAAAACATTGTAACAAGAGAGAGTTATTCCTTGAGAAGGATATGGCCTGGGCATGGTTCCCTTCCTGGACAGGATGGGGAATAGATTTGATGAAAAGGTTAAATAATTATTCGGGAATTATTGATGAGATGATGGAAAAGAATTCTGATGACATTTCTAAACTTAATGTTGAAACTAGGGCTATTATAAAACAACTAGAATTGCATGACTTAGCCATTGAAAGCATGAGTTCAGCCCTTACAGGATTATGTGAAATGACTGAGGATTATGAATGTTGTACTTGGGTACACAATACCAGTGTAGAGGTACCAGATTATTATGATGTGATAGCTCAGCATAGAAAAGAGGTGGCCAAGCTGCAACAAGAGGCTCGCAACATAGCCCAGACCTGGAGTCCTTTTGGAAATGTTGATTTTGGATTTGGAGGGATATTCTCTTGGATAAGGGATATTGCCATAATTTTAATTATTGTCGTGTTCTTTTTCCTTTTCCTTTATCTTGTGTACAAGCTTATTATGTGCCTTAATAATAGAGCCACTCGCATTTCAGATCCCTCATCTCCCAATAAAACTTATCTCAGTATGTATCATCAGAAGCAAGCTGAGAATATCGCCATGATAAGGAAGTGAGATCATACATATATATATATATACATGTGTGATCAAAGAGGGGATTGTAGGGATATTTTAGCTTGCTGTCCTTTATTTTAGCTATAAGAATATGTATCCATTTTAGAATAATATGTATATGTGACGTCTATTAAAAGTTAGTTTCAAATCCTTGTAAATAACATGATTTCCCCGAAATGACGCATGAAGGTTTTTGCTTGTTTATAGTTTCTGTATGAAGAAATCATGTCTCATTTTTAGGTGTTTTTTAATCATCTGATGTATACGTAATGTCTGTATATTAATGAAAGGGTTGAACTTTTTTTTGTGATGTCGTTTTGATTATATAAGTAAGTGTCTACGGAAGTAAAAAGCAGAACATTCCAGGCATTTGACTGTTGTGTCATTATTTTCTCACTGGAATGGTCTCCAGGCCTGATTTGGGTTTGAAAGAACACTCTATGCAGATATGCTAGAGAAGAGGTTCACTTGCTCCTAGAAGAAGATCGTTAGCCCCCTAACAGACTATTGTGTTCTGATCCATCACACATAATTCAGATTAAAAAAACATTGAACTAAAGGCTGTAATGTAACAAAATAGGTAAAAAGCCAAGGGGGTGAATACTTTTGCAAGGCTCTGTATGCTGTCCTAGATCAAGTTTCTGGCCCTTCTCTTAAAGATGCCTGCAATATTATGATCTAATAACAACATTAACATTATTATTATTAAGGAGTACAATGTCCATTGTTATGCACTTAACTAATCCCACCAGCTCTTTTTGTGTATCTATGCAAATGTTATTATGGGTGGTGTTCATGTCTATACAATGGGCGCTACCTCTTCCCCGTGCACCACCCACAATAGTAGGTGGTACTTTTAGACCCCTTTGGGAGGGGACTCTTGAATGCACATTGGTGCCTGTGTGAGTGTATGCACCTATATATACACATGTGAAGCTGAAGGAAGTAACACTGCTGGGCTCTGAGGAAGAAGTTATTCCTTCGAAACGCGTCAGCAGTGGCCTTTGAAATTTCCTCTGGTACCATCTGGAGTTGTTTGTCTAGAAACCAATTGCTGTCATCTGGAGATCACTTCTATCGCAAGTTTTTTTCCATCTGTTTGTGAGTAGTTTTTTAACTTTATTTTTAATAAAACATACCTAAGGATAATGCACAAGGTTGGTGCACCCTCTTTTTCTTTTTTCCTCTATGAATCTGGGTACCATATCAGGACAATCCTAGGAAACTAACTCAGATTTCCCTCTTTACTTAATCACCCCAGAGACCCTCACCCTGCATGGATGAGAAATCTTGAGTATTCTACAGTGATTCTTTTTGTCCTCTCTAAAGAGACCACAACCCAAATAATGGAGACACACCCATGACCCATCCTTGCTATTTTGTACATATCCTGCAAAGGTGTCTGGGGCAACGTAGGACACCTTGCAGTGTACCATAGAGAAGGCATCAGCATTCTGCTGTTATTTTCTAGGCCTGTGCTCCAAATTTGAACTCTTGTAGGGCCAAGAACCACCTGATTACCCTAGCATTCGTGTATTTGTTCTGTCTGATCCAGGTATGTGGAGCATTGTATGACACCAAACAGAACTTCCTGCAAAAGAGAATATAGCTTATGTAGTCTAAAGCCCACTTGATGGCCAAACACTCTTGCTCCACTACTGTGTAGTTTTTCTCAGCTGCAGTCAATTTCCTACTGAGAAAAACTATGGGGTGTCCCTCCCTATTGATTGACCTCTTGGAAAAGAACAACTCCTAATCCAATGTTTGATGCATTTGGTTAGACAATACATTCTAGACATGTGCAATTCGTTTTGTTTAGTTTTTTAACGAATTTCGATAAATTAATTAATTCGAAAATATCAGAATTAACAAAAACTTATTTAACACATTTTTCAGAGTATTCGGAAATTTGAATATTTGAAAATTCATAAATTCAAAAGTTTGGAAATTCTAAAATGTGAAAATCTGAAATAATAAATAACTAATAACTTAAACATTACTAACTATTAAATTATATAAATTCGAAAATTCAGATATTCGAAAATCTGAAATAATAACTAATAATAACTTTATTACTAACTATTAAATTATAGGTATTGTAATTTCCTTTCAAATTTGGCTGATAGTGAACGTAACGAATATGAATTTATCCGAAGTTACGAATTATCCGAAATAGCGAATGCCGCATTTAAATGAATGGAATGTAACGTATTAAAAACAATAAATAACAATAATAATGAAAACATTATTATTATTTATTAATTCATTGCGTTCCATTTGTTTAGATGCAGCATTTGTTATTTTGGATAATTCGTAACTTCGGATAAATTTATATTCTCCAAATAGTTATCGCCAAATTTGAAAGGGAGTTCCAATACCTATAATGTAATAGTTAGTTATTAGTTAGTTAGTTATTTTTTAGAATTTTCGTACTTTTGTTCTTTCAAATTTTCTTTATTTTCGTATTTCGAATTCTCAAATTTACGAATTGAGACCATAACAAATGACCCGAAAAATGAAAAAAAAAAAGGAATGAAATGAAAATTAACACATTTTTCGGCAGTGCACATGTGTAATAAATTCCTTAGAAAAATCTGGAGCAACCAGAAAAGCCTCTTCAGCCTTGTCATTCCATTTAACCTTGACTGACTTTTCACCTTTCATCAAGTCAGTTAGTGGCGCAGTGATAGTGGAAAAGTTGGGGATAAACTATGGGTAGTATACAGCTATGTCCAGGAATGCTCAAACTTGTTTCTTTGTAATGGGACAGGGCCAAGTCTGAATGGTCTCTTCTGAGGCCTGAATAGTCTCAACTGAGGCCTCACCAAACCTCTACCCAAAATGTACCCCAGGTATTTGGCCTCTTCAATCCCAATTGCACATTTATTAGCATGTAGGCAGCTGTGGTGCAGGGCAGCTTAGCTTGCTGTAAGAGGTAGTGGGTTAACAAGTGTATATTCTCACTTCCAGCCTTTTTGATATGTTTACTATATGTACATAGGTTCAGAGCTGTTTGGCCTCTATATTGTCTCCAGCACCATTTTGGAGAAGCCTGGTGTCCTGATAGGACAAGCAAATCCTGAGAGATTTGGTCAGCCATTTTTGGGTGGATATCTTATATAGGAAAGCCCAGCCACGTTTAGTTCAGTTCACGTGTGTACACAGGCAGGGTGAGTGATCCTGCTTGTCAGGGAGAGTTAGGAAAAGATAGGGAGTGTTCCGACCTGTGAGGGATAGCTCAGGGTTCCTCCGGAGTTCTGTATCAACAATCCTGGTCGGATGAAAGACTCCCCATTGTGGATAATAAATCCGGTGTCCTCGCTGTGAGGGAGGGACAAGTGTATCAGATGCCTATATCCATCTGCTGAAGGAATACCGCTGTTACCGGGTAACGTGTGTCAATATCAGCCTCAACAGATACGCATTGTGTGCTTGGGTTTATACTGTGTCAGTCAGTGGAAAGTGCCTATAGTGCTGATAAATACAACTACCGCTTACATCAGAAGTGACTGTGCTGTGTATCTGTGCCTCCATGCTTGGAGTGAAACTACTTGCATTACTGCTGTAAATACTCTTTCTACTACCGTCTCTCCGGTAATAAATGTTGCCTGGTTTATAAAGTCAATACGTGTGATTCCCTCTGTGAAGCTGCTACACCCTACACCCGCTTACATTTTGGCGTAGTCGGCAAGATGTCTGAACCACCATCCTCAAGCGGGGGAGTGGCTAGAGGGTCAATCATGGCACCATACAGAGCGGCTTTGGCCCTGATTCCAAAATTGAATGGCACAAATATTCCCCTGACAGACTTGGTGGAGAGATTGGACAGTTCGGTCTGCTTTTTCGAAATACCCACAGCACACTTTGCAGATTTGGCGGTTAATTCGCTAGAAAGAGAAGCCCGCCGGGCTGTGATGGTTCTGCCCGAGAAGGAAAGGGATAGCAGAACAGCTATTGTGGGCCGCCTAGAAAGCCTGTATGGTGAGAGTACCTCCATAGCCGAACTCCGGAAGAGTTTCTATTGTTGGGAGCAGCACAACCGAGAGACTATCCCTCAATTTGCAGTGGCCTTACAGGAAATCTGGTGCTGGTTGGATGAGAAAATAGCCCCCGCCGGAACTGGGGTCCCTAACTCTGATCAGCTTATCCGGGACTAGTTCCTCGCTGGTGTATGGTCCTCTTCATTAAAGAGAGCCTTAAGGGATCGAGTGAGGACTGATGGTATGGTGAAATTCGCTGCTATCCTACAAGAGGCCATTGAGAGGGAACAGGAAGAGATGGACCATGAACGGGTTGGTGCCAGAAGCCAGGTTACCCTCACTCATGGAGCCAGGTGGCCAGTGGAGCGGGAGGAAGCGACTGCCCCATGCCACTGCCTTGAATGCAGGGATGCCCTCGATGGAAAAGGTCATAGGAGACCTAGTTGATATGGTTGCCTCCCTCAGACAAGAGGTGGCAGCTCTGAGGAGGGGGTCCGAACAACCCAGGGCGGTGATCAACCCCCTCGGAGGGACATCGATATTGGCCGAAAATGCTTGCAGTGTTGATGGCTAGGCCACGTCGCAAGGAAATGTGCGAGACAGGGAGCCCAGAACTTACAAAACCATCCTTTAAACTAGAAATTCCTGTGGCAGAGGGGCGACCCAAGGGAAATGTTCATTCACTGCCTCAACGTGATCCTACAATGATTTCTGGGTGCCCAGTGGCGACAGTGATGTTCAACGGACAGCCGGCCAGATGTCTGGTGGACACTGGATCAGAAGTCACTACTATGGCCTATTCGTTCTACCAGCAACATTTTGGGCCGACCCCAACTCTAGACCCCTCCTGGTTGAGGCTGAAAGCTGCTAACAACCTACCAATTTCCAGTAGTAGGGTTCACTTGGAAGTCCATGAAAGTTTATGAGCAAACCCTCCCTAGGGTCGGGTTGTGGTGACCCGAAAGTCCTCCTTCCCAGAAATTCCAGTGGTGGTGGGTATGAACGCCCTGCTGGAGGCGTCAAACGCAAGTATCCAGGCAGTCAGAACCACAACTGCAGAATCTGATCAACGCTTGTCGGACTGTTTAGACGCAGAGTCATAAACACACAGAGAAGGTGGGGGTCATCCATCTCCCTGCCCGTCATCAGGTTATTATATCCCCACGTCAAGAGTTGGTGTACCCCCTTCCTGTGGTAGCTAGAAGACACGTAAGAGGGGCCACTGTGATGGTCGAACCACAACGCAACCTGGAAACCAAAGTTGAGTGGAACTCTGTCTGTTGTCCAGCAAGGACAAGTGTTGGTGCAACTGGTTAACTTGGGGTCCACCCCGATACAAGTGTCCACGGACGTGGCCATTGCAGATTTGTATACAGTACCCAAAAGCTGCATTACTGATCCTTGCCCTGGGGTGGAGGCCGCCTGTGTTGCTTTGCAGAAGGCTCTACCTGATTCAGCAGAGACCCAGCTCCCAAAATTGTTGACACAACTGGCACTTCCGGTGCAGGAGATTACCCCGGAACAAAGCAACAAGCTCCAACAGCTAGTTCACAGACATTTGATGGCATTCTCTCAAGGCCCTGAAGACTACAGCTGTACTAATTCTATCCACACTGGAGACATGGCTCCTATTCGGGAAAGGTATCGTAATATACCCCTGGCTCTTTGCCCAGAGGTCAAAGACTTACACGGCATGCTGCAAGGGGGGATGATTCGAGAGAGTCGTAGTCCCTGGGCTGCGCCCATAGTTCTTGTGCGGAAAAAGGATGGCAACTTACGTTTTGGTGTGGACTATCACAGATTGAATGCATGTACCCATCGGAATGCTTACCCTTTGCCCCGGGTCGAAGAATCACTAATGGCCTTGGGACAGGCCCAGTATTTCTCCACGCTAGATTTGGACAGCGGATATTGGCAGGTCCCGGTAAAAAAGAGGAAGATCGTGAAATAACATCCTTTATCACACCTCTGGGACTATACATGTTCAATCGGGTGCCCTTTGGCCTGACTAATGCCCCCAGTATGTTCCAAAGGCTAATGAAACATTGCTTGGGAGACTTGAACTTTGAATCTGTCCTGATTTACTTAGATGACATCATCATCTTTTCCAGAACGTTCAAGGACCATTTGCTACATCTGGATTAAGTCCTCCAGCGACTAGCCCAGTATGGTCTTCGGCTCAAACCAGAAAAATGTCATCTCATGAAAACAAAAATCCAGTATTTGGGGCATGTGGTCGAGGCAAAAGGGGTCTCCCCCGATCCCAACAAAATTCAGGCTGTACAGACATGGACAATCCCTAAGACGGTAACAGAGCTTCGCTCTTTCTTGGGGCTTGTGGGTTACTACTGCAGATTCATTCCAAACTTTGCTACTATTGCAGCCCCTTTGACCCAGTTGTTGTGCGGGCAACCAGACCATCAGAAAGGAAACTCTTCCCCCCAGCATTACTGATAGTTGGGGGGCAGCACAAAGTGAGGCATTGGAGGCCCTCAAGGCGGAGCTGACTTCCGCTCCCATATTGGCTTACGCTGACTATCATAAACCCTTCCAGGTGTACACCGATGCCAGTCTCCAAGGATTGGGGCTGTGCTGGCTCAAGAACAAGATGGGACGGATTGTGTGATCGCCTATGCAAGTCGGAGATTACGCCCTACCGAACGTAACCTAACCAACTACAGTTCCTTTAAACTCGTGTTGTTAGCGGTAGTCTGGGTAGTCTTAGTCAGTCGTCACGTGGACATATATACTGACAACAATCCTCTTGCCTATCTAAAAACTGCTTAACTGGGGGCCTTGGAGCAACGTTGGGTGGCCTGACTGGCTCGGTTCAACTATACCATTCACTGCAAGCCAGGACGCTCCAATGGTAATGCTGGTGCTCTCACCCGATTTCCTCTCGATGGGCCTCAGGATGATCTAGATCAACAACTCGAAGAGGATGAGGTTGTTCCCTCCGGGATCCACCAGCAAGAGCAACAGGCTTCAACAGCTCTGCAGAGCAACCAAGTTACGCCAAGAGGGCCAGAGATTCTTACTCCTTGAGAGTGGCAGCAACTCCAGCAGCAAGACCCTGGCATTGATCAGCTCATGAGATATTGGGACGGGAATCGGAAACCAGACTCGCAGGAGCGAAGGAGGCTCTCGCCGACATTGTGTCAGCTTTAAAAATAGTGGGATAGGCTGGAAAGATATAATGGACTCTCATACCGAAAGGCACGGATTCCAGGGGAGCCGCAAGTTATTCATCAACTGATTATCCCTCAATCAGAGGCCTTAGAGGTTTTAGAAGTCTTTCACCATATTGGAGGACACTTCTTTGCAGAATGGACGGAGGCCTTTATTCGTAAGTACATATTTTGTCCGGGGTTATCCAAGTGGGTGCAGAAGGCATGTCAGGGGTGTAAGAGTTGTGCCATCCACAAAGGGAGAACAGAGAAAACTACCCCTTTGGTGGTGAGCACAGGAGAACTCTTTGAATTACTGACCATGGACTTTCTGACAGTGGCTGACACCTCTTCAGGGTATCGCTACGCCTTGGTGTTTGTGGACCACTTCTCTAAGTTCGCCATCGTGGTGCCAACTAAAGATCAGACTGCCACCACCATGGCTAAACTCTTCTGGTCCCATGTAGTCCTACCCTACGGGTTCCCAAAATGGATTCTGTCCGACCAAGGGCCGAACTTTGAGTCTAGGGTGTTTTCAGAACTGTGCCATCTTAGAGGTATTCAGAAGTCACATACTACTCCTTACCACCCCCAGGGAAATGGGGCCTGTGAACGCTTTAATCGCACATTAGAGCATTGTTGTTGGTATTGATTCGCACATTAGAGCAAGAGCATCAAGAACATTGGCCGCAGTATGTAGGAGATGTTGTGTGAAACACAACACTAGGGCAGACTGAGTCATCAAGTATAGATAAAATAAACTTATCGATACCTCATGAGAGCAAAGTGCAATAAATGATACACACATTAAATCAATAAGTATGGTACAGTGTGAATAAAACATGATAATTCTATCACATTATAGTAACATAGTAGTATATTAAACACTGTAGCACATGATAAATGGTAGTAGCATCAGCATTACACCCAACATGTGTATACACAATCAATTTTGTATTGGAATAAAATTGATGACTCAAACATTGAAATGCCCATGATAGATACATGATTGCTGTGAAATGACATCAATTATATAAATGCTTTTTTTACCTTTCTTTTTTTACCTTTGTTTATTGGTGTTCTTGGTGGGTTGTTCTTTTCTTCAATTTCCCCCTTTGTTGCACTGCTGTTCTTTGCATACACTTGGGTGTTTTCCACATGTTTTTTCAACTGTCCTTTTACCATATTCCCACACTTTATCCTCCATTTTGTGGTCTTTCACTACATTACCCATTTTGCTCACCACTATACACTTATATATATTATATATTACAGCTACCCTCGGGTTTGTATTCTACACTACAATGTTGGAAGGGGCACTCTCTTGCTATCTATCCTTCTACGTCAGTCCTGGTTTGCCCCGCCTTGCTGCCGCTTGATTACCTCCTTAGCTCCCGGGGGGATGCTATACTCATCCCCTATTATCTCCTACCACCATGAAATGAACATCATCATATATGTCTTACTATCATTATACTACATACCCATAGGTAAGAGTGCTAGGACCAGAGATTCTGCTCCCTCTCCTCCTCTTGTAATTAAATACCATTAAATACCAATTTACACTATATTCTAGGTATTTCCAGTTAGCTGCTCCTGATGAGTGGACAAACTTCCACGAAAAGTGTCGAGCATTTATATAATTGATGTCATTTCACAGCAATCATGCATGCATGGGCATTTCAATGTTTGAGTCATCAATTTTATTCCAATACAAAATTTATTGTGTATACACATGTTGGGTGTAATGCTGATGCTACTACCATTTATCATGTGCTACAGTGTTTAATATACTACTATGTTACTATAATGTGATAGAATTATCATGTTTTATTTACTCTGTACCATACTTATTGATTTAATGTGTGTATCATTTATTGCACTTTGCTCTCATGAGGTATCAATAAATTTATTTTATCTATACTTGATGACTCAGTCTGCCCTAGTGTTGTGTTTCACACAAAGTCCCAACTGCCCCGTCTGCCCCTGGTTCCCCTCTTCTCTTACATACATAGGGATGGAGACCTGTGTACTGGATGGTCATGGTCTGATATAAAGTCTCAACATTTTTTCTCTTTTCATGTAGGAGATGTTGTTTGGGCTTACAATCAGACTGTGCATCGAGCCACTGGTTATACTCCCCATTTTCTGATGTTTGGGCGTTGTGGCTATTTACCGGTGGATTTACTCTTGGAAACTCCAGAGCCTATTACGTCAAGGACCCCAGAAGAATGGGACCAAGATCACTGGCACCGTCTGGATCAAGCCAAACAGATAGTACTGGGAAAGCACCAGGATTTAGCCGAGGAAAGTACTGTTCTATGCTGCCACTTACACCGGGAGACAGAGTCTTGGTGATGAATCCTAAATACCTGGGGACAGCAAGCTGGAGCCCAAGTGGGAGCCCTGTCCATATCGAGTCCAGCAACAACCTTTCCCTGGGCGGCCTGTGTATGATCTGGTTTCAGAGAAGCCAGATGGACCTCACAAGAGACTGCATCGTAATCTCCATTGTCCCTGTGTGTTCAGTGCTGATTCACAAATGGATAAACCTATTCCTGTCTTTCCCCCATCTGCTAGATGGGACAACAGTCAGGATGTCCTCAACAGTGACTGTGCAACCTGGTACCTGCCCCCTCTGCCGGCAGTAGAGACTTTATCCCTTGCTGGGGGAGATACAGAGAACTAGGCTGCTGCTACTGAATGGGACTTTTCTGTGAAGGAGCCAGATGTGCACCTACCGATCCTGTTGCCTCAGATGGAGATAGACATTTGGAAGACCCGGAGCCTCGCTTGCCCAAGCGTATTACCAGGGGACTAAAACCTGTCAAGTATTCTGACTATGTGACTTAAACTGTTATGTATTGCTTGTTTTCTTGCTTGCTATATTATTGCATTGTTAATTACCTCTCCCTAGGTGCATGCAAGGGATTGCAATTCCTAAAGGGGGGGGGATGTAGGCAGCTGTGGTGCAGGGCAGCTTAGCTTGCTGTAAGAGGTAGTGGGTTAACAAGTGTATATTCTCACTTCCAGCCTCTTTGATATGTTTACTATGTGTACATAGGTTCAGAGCTGTTTGGCCTCTATATTGTCTCCAGCACCATTTTGGAGAAGCCTGGTGTCCTGATAGGACAAGCAAATCCTTAGAGATTTGGTCCGCCATTTTTGGGTGGATATCTTATATAGGAAAGCTGAGCCACGTTCAGTTCAGTTCACGTGTGTACACAGACAGGGTGAGTGAACCTGCTTGTCAGGGAGAGTTAGGAGAAGATAGTGAGAGTGTCCCGGCCTGTGAGGGATAGCTCAGGGTTCCTCCGGAGTTCTGTATCAACAATCCTGGTCGGATGAAAGACTCCCCATTGCGGATAATAAATCCGGTGTCCTCGCTGTGAGGGAGGGACAAGTGTATCAGATGCCTATATCCATCTGCTGAAGGAATACCGCTGTTATCGGGTAACAAGTGTGAATATCAGCCTCAACAGATACGCATTGTGTGTTTGGGTTTATACTGTGTCAGTCAGTGGAAAGTGCCTATAGTGCTGATGAATACAACTACCGCTTACATCAGAAGTGACTGTGCTGTGTATCTGTGCCTCCATGCTTGGAGTGAAACTACTTGCATTACTGCTGTAAATACTCTTTCTACTATAAGTTTGAGAGAGCATTTTTTTCACTGGAAGAAAGACTTTAGCAGTTTACCTGGAGTTCAGCTTTAAGGAGTCGCACCACACTGATAAGTCATTAGTCTGTTCTCTCCTACAAACAAGCACTGTGAAAAGCGGTAGAACTTTGACTGGTTTGGATTGCTTCCCTCCCTCTCCTATTCTCGGTGCTCCTCTATAGAGGATTACAGGCATATTCAGGAACTTTTATTAATATTTTTAAATGTATAAATTGATGGCTAAATACATAGCTGAAATAAATCTGATCACACATGTACTCAGACTTGTGTATGGTATGATTCGGGAATCAGACTGTAAATTGACACTTTATATAATGAAGAATTTGTCCCATGAACATCTGGAATTCTAAGTTCTCTAAAAATTATCAGAATGCAATTAAAGCAAGAAAACTTTACCTGTATGTCTTTCCATTTACAACCGGTGTAACTAAATTATCGGGCTCTTCCTCAGACTATGGGGAAAAAAAAAATAATTATAAATTAATCAGATCAATAAGGACTAACATCGATAAAGCATGTAGGACATGAATGTTGTCAAGTTGATTTTCTGTGGACACGAGACAATCACATTTATATTTATGGATCTACAAGAGAGAGCTGGGTGACTCACAGGCAGCATCGCTGAGACCTCCCACTTCTTTCCAGAACATGCAAGAATCTTCTGGAAAGGAAGGAGTAGAGTAGAGGTGGAGCTGCCTGGAGTTTACTGAGGGCCCTGTAAAATCCACCAATTAGGATTGGCAGGGGGCAGGCCCCCTCAAATACTCAGGGTCAGCCCAGTTGGGGAGGAGTTGGTGATCGGGTGGAAGATGGAGATGGAGTGCTAGGCTGTCATGGCCTTTGAGGGAGCTCCCCTCAAAGGGGGGGGGGGGGGGTGACCTTAGGTCTGGGCTGGGATGCAGAAGGGACCCTCTTACAACCCACAGAGGTGTCATGCCCAGGAAAGAGGACAGCAGGAGGGCACTGCCAGGAATTCCACAGAGACAGCCAGGAGGGCTGGTGAAGCATGCCTGAGAGGACTGGGAGAGTGCAGTCTGCGATGGGTGCAGAGCCAGTGGAGTGGACTGTGGTGGCACGGGCAGTGGAAAGAGGCAGCTGCAGCCAGAGGGCTGGCAGGGCCTGAAGATGTGGTGCTAGGATCAGTAGCAACAGGGACAGCTAGCACTAAGACTACCTACATTTTGCTACACCAAAGGGGCCCACGGTCCCTGCTAGCAAAGGGCACCTGCTCAGGCCTGAAGGAGCCAGTGTCAGGTGTTAGCTGGTCCTGGAGAGTGAGATCAGTAATAAAGTGCTGTGCTGGAGCTGGAAGTGAGGAGGTGTATATACAGCGAGTGTATATAGTCAAAGTCCCAATCTTTTATTTCTTTAATCAAGTGGGTATCCCATACTTCCCTATACCCCATCCAAGTTTAATTCCCCTCGATAAAAATACAAAAAACAAAGTACAAAGACTGCTTTTTGGCTCCTGAGTGTCCCAGGATTTTGTGCCTGGCTGTGCAGGGTGATAGACGGACCACAATTACCAGCAGCCCCTATGGGGGTACCGCTACACTTGTTTCAATTTCAAGAAAAACAATTATTACACATGCAGACAATGCACATTTGGGAACAGCTTTATGGGTATACTATGTGGACTTCTTATTCATATAGAAGTACTCTGATTAGCCCTGTATGAAAACAAACAGTAAATAGTATTTTAGAAGAAGTATCTTCAGACAGAGGGAGTAGGAGCATTATGCGTAATATTTTATTTTTGTCATTATATGTTAATATAATAAAGATTGTACATCTGCTATAGACAGCATCATAAAGAGTATCTATGATTTATAGAGATGGATTTTGTAGAGCACAGTATAACAACTCACATATAGTGCAAGAGTTCATTTTTCAAGCGTGTGCCTGTGTGTGTGTGTAACCTGGGCTGTAGCGGATAACTGCTGTGGAACTTCTAACTTTCTGCAGTGTGGACAGGGTTAAACCGAATATTCCTTAATGCAGAAGAGACCACTTTTCAATGCTCATCTTTAGAGTGTCTCCAGTCCAGGGGACAGCAATCCTGGTTGGGTCTGGGTCGATTCTGCAAGGACAGTGATTTGCTGCTCCAACAAAGCAAGCAGCCTCCTTCCAAGTAGATGCCTTGTATGGAGCAACGCAGCGTCGGGCGGAGCTAGAGGATCTGATGTCACCGCGCACCAGCCAGCTGGCGTGAGCCGCGGCTGTGTTGTCCTTTCGCTTTGAAGTGTCTGCCTGGTTTTGTGCATGTCAGTATTTTAATAAAATCCCTAACTTAAACGGACTGCACTATGAAGCCCTCTTCTTTGTTCCTATGATACATCTTTTGAAAGCCCCCATTCCCACTCGCTAACGTGGGTCCCACGGAGCATAGCGGAGCCAGGTCTTACCGTTGGAGGAGAGGAGCCAGACGGACGTTTGAATCTACCGCCCTCGCCTGAGTGTTTCCTCCTGTCTGTGCCCATTAAACCTCCGTAACAGAGGTCCTACGGTTCTTGTAAGCGGCCATCCGGCATTCCTTATTATCTGTTGGCTATAGTGTGGGACTACATTCTGGAAAGGACTAATTGGGGGTTTTCCACCTACAATCTTTTTATTGATCCTTTTACTGGACTTTGTAGAACACTTTATGGACTTTTTTCCGTGTTTTTACTAGTGCATATTTTTATTTTATCTTTATCTTAACACAGGTCTAATTCAGATAATTCCTCTTGTTATTAGTTTGCTGGTATATGTTCTTATTTGGTTGATTTGTTCTGACGGGACATTTATTGCACCAATTTGTGTTCCTTTTTTTGCACACATTTGATTTTCTTTCTTTTGTTTGGGTTGCGCATCTATTTTTTTACATTACACCTACTTCCAAGCCGAATATTCCAGTTTTTTTTAGATTGCAGCACCATCACATAATACTAACACCTGATGCATTTTTATATTTATATATATTTTTATATATTGTTTTTTCATTAATATCCACTGGGGGTAGCGCGGATTGCCCACGGTACACGTCCCAATACTTTTGCGAATATAATGTATATTGTCCCCATCCTACCTCCTCTCCTGCATGTTCTGACCACTACAACACTTGTTTTTCAATATTTGCTATACCCCCAATTTTTTTTTTAAATTCAGGAAGGAACACACTTTTTCTATTTAATATTATCAATAAATGTTCAATTTCTGTATAGGTGCAGATATTTGTTTTTTTCTCAGTGATATAATATATGCAACACATCCCTTCTTAGAAATACTCATTAAAGCAATCATGCAAGTTTATTTTTATTGTTCTAAAGCTACAGAGCTACATAAGGAAGTGTGGATTATCTGTTACAATTAGCTTTTAATGTGCAAAGGAAGTAAGGGGAAATCTCTGCACTATGGCCAGCAGGAATATCACTAAGGGGGTAACAGTAACCTTTCTGCTGTAAAGACAACTCGTTTTTTTGTAATACAAGTATATAGTTGAACCTACCTCTGCAGAGGGATCAGACATCACCGAAGCCCCTTCTTCATCACCATAACCAGATTTAGTTAGCTTTGATGGGACATTTTTTTGGCTTGTAACATAAGAAAAACATTTTTATACCAAAAATTCAGTAACAACATCCAGCATAGTTTTAAATGAAATTTAACCATTTTTGTAAATTCAAACAATTGAATCTTTCCAGGTGTAAAAGTAAGAAAAGCTATTGCACCACAATATCATGTTATCTCAAACTTGTGCTGTCCACTTAAACTCAAAAGCAAATTTTTATGATATTACCGCTTACCAATTCTTAGATGTGATGGCTGCAGTGTTTTTTTTTTGTTTTTTTTTAAGCTACAGCAAGAATGAAGAAAATTGCATTGAATCCCCCCCCCACCAAAATGCATGCCAGACCCTTTAATTATGGATCCATTGGATTTAATTTTAAGAAATGGATTTCCTGAGATTGGACCCTCTCCAGTGCACCTCTACTGAAATGGTTAGACAACTATGATGCCTAAAACCCTTTTTTATTTTATTGACATGTTCTCTCAACCTTATCCCCAGCCTCCTTGTGGTCCTCCCCACATATTGGAGACCATAAGGGCAGGCCAGGAGATAGGTGACATGTGTAATTCCACAAATTTCATGCTCTCAAAAGATCTCCCATGGGAATAAGACTTAAAATGCTTGGTCATTCTTTTCCTGTGCTTGGAGGTTCTGCAAATTACACATTTCCCACAGCTAAAAAAATTATGTTTGGTCTAAAAAAGTAAAGGGTTTCTTGGGGGGGATTAATAACATTATGTGCCAGCTTCAAATGTAACGTCAGAGGTTTAGTGTAAATAAACTGGGGATTATCAGGCAAAATACTTTTCAACTCTCTATCCTTTAATAATAAGAGCCAATGTTCTTTAATAATGTTTTCAAACTGTTTGTATTATCGAGTGAAACCTGTCATAAAAGCTATTGCATAATCCCTTCTTTTGTTTTCCCTTTTCTTAAATACAGTCAGGTCCATAAATATTGGGACATCTACACAATTCTAAACTTTTTTTGGCCCTATAAACCACCACAATGGATTTGAAATGAAACAAACAAGATGTGCTTTAACTGCAGACTTTCAGCTTTAATTTGAGGGTATTTACATCCAAATCAGGTGAACGGTGTAGGAATTACAACAGTTTGTATATGTGCTTCCCACTTTTTAAGGCACCAAAATTAATGGGACAGATTAACAATCAGCCATCAAACTGGTTGCAAATCCTTTGCAGTCAATTACAGCCTGAAGTCTGGAACACATAGACATCACCAGACGCTGGGTTTCATCCCTGGTGATGCTCTGCCAGGCCTCTACTGCAACTGTCTTCAGTTCCTGCTTGTTCTTGGGGCATTTTCCCTTCAGTTTTATCTTCAGCAAATGAAATGCATGCTCAATCGGATTCAGGTCAGGTGATTGACTTGGCCATTGCATAACATTCCACTTCTTTGCCTTAAAAAACTCTTTGGTTGCTTTCGCAGTATGCTTCGGGTCATTGTCCATCTGCAATGTGAAGCACCATCCAATGAGTTCTGAAGCATTTTGCTGAATATGAGCAGATAATATTGCCCAAAACACTTCAGAATTCATCCTGCTGCTTTTGTCAGCAGTCACATCATCAATAAATACAAGAGAACCAGTTCCATTGGCAGCCATACATGCCCACGCCATGACACTACCACCACCATGCTTCACTGATGAGGTGTTATGCTTTGGATCATGAGCAGTTCCTTTCCTTCTCCATACTCTTCTCTTCCCATCACTCTGGTACAAGTTGATCTTGGTCTCATCTGTTCATAGGATGTTGTTCCAGAACTGTGAAGGCTTTTTTAGATGTTGTTTGGCAAACTCTAATCTGGCCTTTCTGTTTTTGAGGCTCACCAATGGTTTACATCTTGTGGTGAACCCTCTGTATTCACTCTGGTGAAGTCTTCTCTTGATTGTTGACTTTGACACACATACACCTACCTCCTGGATAGTGTTCTTGATCTGGCCAACTGTTGCGAAGGGTGTTTTCTTCACCAAGGAAAGAATTCTTCGGTCATCCACCACAGTTGTTTTCCGTGGTCTTCCAGGTCTTTTGGTGTTGCTGAGCTCACCAGTGCGTTCTTTCTTTTTAAAGATGTTCCAAACAGTTGATTTGGCCACACCTAATGTTTTTGCTATCTCTCTGATGGGTTTGCTTTATTTTTTCAGCCTAATGATGGCTTGCTTCACTGATAGTGACAGCTCTTTGGATCTCATATTGAGAGTTGACAGGAACAGATTCCAAATGCAAATAGCACACTTGAAATGAACTCTGGACCTTTTATCTGCTCCTTGTAAATGGAATAATGAGGGCATAACACACACCTGGCCATGGAACAGCTGAGCAACCAATTGTCCCATTACTTTTGGTCCCTTAAAAAGTGGGAGGCACATATACAAACTGTTGTAATTCCTACTCCGTTCACCTGATTCCTCAAATTAAAGCTGAAAGTCTGCAGTTAAAGCACATCTTGTTCATTTCATTTCAAATCCATTGTGGTGGTGTATAGAGCCAAAAAGATTAGAATTGTGTTGATGTCCCAATATTTATGGACCTGACTGTAAACAATCTCTATCCATACCTATATCTCTTTTTGTTTCTTTTGTTTTCTTCAAATCTTTTAAAATTCTAACCCTTTTTGTGGAATCTTTCTAGAATTATTTCAGCCTGTGCATCATAGTCTTCTCTATTATCACAATTTCTTCTCACCCTTAGCATCTGGCTTCTGGGAATACCCCCTAACCACCTTGGATGGTGGCAGCTCCCCAGTGGGATGTATCCATTTCTACTGACATCTTTAAAATTCGTCCGAGTTGGCCGGAATGTGAACGAGGCAGGACGGGTTTCCATTGAGCTCCAGAGCATCCTGATCTATCGGGCTCCATTGTGGGGTAATCCTTCACCCCAGTGCCATATGTTTCCATCCCTGCATTTGGGTAACCCGTAGGCTCCATGCAGACCCAAAATTTGACGCCAGCACAGTGAACTACAAGGGCCCAGAGATCGCAGAAGTACAAGCCTGCGTGCGTGGTCACCGCCATCTTGCCAGCCTGACCAGCATGGTCTCCCTATCCTGACAAGCCTGGAGCAACAATGGAGGAAGGTAAGCCTGCTGCGGGTGGGAATCCATCGTCTGCCTCTTCCTCACCTTCAGCCCCTAAGGGATCTGCCTCACAGCGAGCGAAGGACCCTCCAGCAGCTGATATTACTAAACGGAACCTGGCAGCCATTGATGAATCCAGGGCTGTCCTCATGCTTAGGATCGATCATCTGACTTCTGAGTGCACCCTGATAAGGCATGATCTTTACAAGATCAGGGGCAGGTTGACAGAGGCAGAGGGGCGAATATCTTAGGTGGAGCACAACTTGCTGAATTGCAGGCCCAGGTGAGCTAGATGGTGTACAAAATGGAGGACGCTGAAAATAGACAGTGTCACAACATCAGAATGCTTTTTCCTGATTTTGTTGTGGAAACGCAAAAGAAACGCAGCTCCCACACTGAGGTTTGCAAGCATTTGAGGATTAAAGGCCTGACGTATAGAAATACCCGAGTAAACTGCGGGTGGAATACCAAGATATTGTAAAGATTTTTGAATCCTCTGGCATTGCCACGGATTGGCTTGACACCATTTAAACCTGTTTTCTTTCTGCTAGCTCTGTGTTCAGAGAGTTGTTCCTGCACTGAGTGTGCGGGCATGCAAGTTCCTTGGCATACCTGTTTTCCACATTGTGCTCATATGTTCCTTCTCTGATATTATTTTGCTGAATCTTCTTCATCTGCCTTTCATTCTATGCTGGATGCAGCAGCTGTCCATTTGCATCAGGGATGTCTTCAGTTTGTTTTTTAATGGTGCGGGGCAACACATCCTGTGTTCTGGAGTCATATCAAGAGCTCATGGAAAGTACTACAGTTTTATATACTTTTCCTTTTTCCTAAATTTTGCCTGCGTTATTTTATTTTTTTTGATCTGCAGGTGGATGTTTCTACCTCAGAACTTCTGCAGATGACCATTGTGTGCTTATATACTAGCCACCGTCCAGTGACTGTTACCATGGGTTTTGGGTATAAGCTGAATGCCAGGTTTCTGTACTTTTTTTTTTACAGTAGGGTATGTTTTTCTAGTTTTCAGGTGCCATCTTGGGCAACTACATCATATTAAATGTGCTTTGCAGCTTCTCTGGAGTACATATATTAATATGGTCTTTAAAATGTACTAATGGCTACGTTTAATATATTGTCATGAAAGATATGGGGCCTTAATGATAAAGTTAAAAGAGTGGCTATGTTCGCTTATTTAAAGGCAGCCAGACCACATAATGTTCTTTTACAAGAGACCCTTTCGGACGGGAGCAAGGTATTGTCTCTATGTAGGCCATGGATACAGGGGATGCATCACGCCTCATACCCCTCTTATGCCAGAGGGGTGACTATTTTGCCTAGCAAAAAATGGTGATAGCCTGTGTATATGTTCCTCTGCCATTTCAACCCCAATTATTGTGTGATCTGTTAGTAATCTTAGCTCCCTATATGCATCCACTCCTGGCTGGTGATGTTAATGCCATTCTAGATGGCGGGCTGCATGCTACTAATCCATTAAGCCCCCCGCCCACAGATTTTTTGTCCTGGGTGTCTGCTGCTCAACTTACTGAGTTGTGGTGGTGGAAAAATCCAGGGGTTAGAAGCTACTCATGTTTATCCTGCATCCATAGAACAGCGTCAGGAATTGATCTTGCCTTCGGCAATCACCAATGGCTAAATCTAGTGCATGCTGTCACTTATATAGCAGGGGGGTTGTCAGATCATAATCCTTTGCTACTAACCCTATTGTTGGTGGCCAGGATTGGAGGAAGTACATGGCGGTTATCACCTGGTTGGATACAGGTGGAGCAGGTGACACGACAGGTGAAAACACCCATGTCTGATTTCTGGGATGACAATTCGTCCTCTGCTGCAGAAACGGCAGTTTTGGACACTTTCAAGGCGGTAATGAGAGGACAGTTTATATCTGCCATCAAGGCAGTCCATAAGGAACATACTGCGGAAAGGGAGAGGCTGTAGTCTGAGGAGTGTAGGCTGGAGGTGGAATATGCAGCTGCCCCTGGGGATGCCACCTTTGCATCCTTAGAGGGAGCTAAGCATCAGCTTGCTTTGTTTGACACAAACTTTGCACACACTACCTTGCTTCATAGAGCTGAATCCCTTTTTGAAAAGGGTGACAAAAATGATAAGTTGTTGGCAACGCTGGTGGCAGATCAGAGGACTCCGGTTAGTGTACCCTGTATACGATCTCAGATGGAGGACATGATCCCAGACCCTGCGGCTATTATGCATCGTTCTGTTGCGTACTATTCAGCTTTATATTCCCCTATACTGTCTTATGATAGGAGGGAATTAATGGACCTTCTCTCGGGCCTCCCTGTCCCTAATTTGGAGGCAGATAGAGCATGGTTAGAACAGGATATTACTCTTAAAGAAATAGAGGCAGCCATTCTTTAATTTCCTCCAAATAAATCCCCGTGCCCAGATGGATTTCTGGTGGAATGGTATAGGCAATATTCTGACACACTAGGCCATAGACTACAAAACCTTATACTGTTTTGATAATGGGGCTTTACCTTCTTCCATGTTGGATGCCTACATGGTTCTCCTACCTAAACTGGGTAAAGATCTTACATGCTGTTCCTCCTATAGGCCAATAGCCCTCCTTAAAGCTGATCTAAAAATTCTCACAAAGCTTTTAGCCACCTGATTGTCCATAGTGCTCCTGCCCTTGGCTGACGTGGACCAAACTGGCTTTATGCCAGGGAAGTCTACAGATACCAATTTACGTCACCTATTTACTCACTTGCAGATTTCCCATAACACCACTGGCACTAGAGCGGTGGTCTCACTGGATATGGCCAAAGTCTTTGCCTCTGTTGATTATGACTACATGGCAATGGTATTAGAACATATGGGTTTTGGGACAAAATATTGTAAGTTGGTATTCTTGTTATACAACAAGCCTAGAATGGCATTGAAAATTGGATCCTCCATTTCCCCTTTTTTTGAGGTGGGTAGGGGTACCAGGCAGGGCTGCACTCTGTCCCCATTCCTGTTTGCCCTAATGATCGAACTATTGGCGGTGGTGCTGCGTTCCTTTCCTGAGGTCGGGGCCTTGTAAATTGGAAACATTAAGGAATGTTTGGCGCTGTAAGCGGATGATATGCTGCTGTTTTTAAAAGATCTGGGTGTGTCTCTTCATACAGTCCTTGACATTTTGGATAACTTTGCAAAATGTTCAGGCCTTAAAAGTTAATTGGGACAAATCCAATATTCTCCCACTGGACTCTGGTACAAGGGCTGTGGCGGACCCCGGGCTGCCACTACAGTGGGTCAATTCGTTTACCTATTTGGGGGTTCGTATATCTTCCAGGGTTGCAGACTATTTTTGTCTGAATCTGCAGTCCCTGTTGGATCTCCTAAAGAGGAAAACTGAGATATGGAGGAATCTCCCCCTATCTGTGATGGGACGTAGAAATCTTCTTAAAATAAAGATACCGGCTTTTCTACATTTTTTGCGTAACTCACTATCTGGATTCCACAGTTCTTTTTTTCGTCGGGTACATGGCATCTTTGGTTTTTTCATATGTGGAAACTCTCCTTCCAGAGTAGGCCTCACAGCACTTCAGGAGCCCTGTGGACAGGGAGGCCTGGCGCTCCCTGATTTTATTAAATATTTCTTGGCTAGCCAGGGAGTTTTAGTGCAGCAATGGCTTCTTGGGGATGATGGGGATTCTGCCATGATCTTAGAGGCTGTGGTGCTGGGTTCCTACAAGAGCCTGCATCTTCTTGTGTACAGGGGTTCTGGGACTCAGTTTCCGCTGACGGGCACAATGCAAGCCACTGTTAAAGCTTGGGATTGTGTTCAGAAATTACTGGCGTCTGCATCTACTGCCATATCACCGGCCTCACCATTATGGAGGTACCCTTGTTTTCCCTATCTGCTCACTATGCCAGATCCGATCATATGGGTGTCAAAAGAGATTAAAACTTTGCATGATGTCACCAGATTGGGCGAGCTGTTACAGTTTTCAGATCTAAAACAGAAATTTGAGCTTCCAAACTCCTATCTCTTTCACTACCTCCAATTGAGACATGCTTTCATATCCCAATTTGGATCCACTAAGCTGGAACTCAGGTCCTCAATTTTGGAGAATGTTCTCTTGGATGACTTCATGAAAAAAACGTTATCTGAATTTTATAAATAAATATTTCCTGTCCCACCCCCTTTGGTGGCCAAGCGTTCCCTTCACACATTTAGTATCTGCTAGAGATCGTTTAATTAAATTTAAATTCCTGCACAGGATATATTACACCCCAGCAAAGTTATCTAAAATTTATCCAGAAACGTCGGCAGAATGTTGCCGTTGCTCACAGTCTCTGACCAATTTCAGCTACGTTTTTTGGCAATGCTAGGTAGTTAAGGAGTTCTGGTCTGCTGTTGGGTGCTGTATAATGGAGATTACCTCTGTGCCTGTGCCCTTGATGGTGGCAACATGCTTGCTTGGCTTGGTGGAGGGCTTGGCACCTACTAGGGCCCAGTGTACTTTGCTTAGCTTGATATTCTATACGGCGCAAGGCACTGATCCTCCACTGGAAGAAACTCATGACTCCCTCACTGTCGTACTGGAAGGGGCTGGTGAATATGGTTATTCTGTTTTCTTTAAAGCAACATACCTTAGCAGAGAGTGTCCAAAGAAATTAGACAAGGTTTGGAATATTTGGTTGGACAGTGATCTTTCTGTAGCCTAATGATTATATGGATTGCACTAATAGGGAGGAGATTGTCTGAGTAGTGATGGATATGGGTGTATATGGCTCTTTAATTCTTGTACTAACATTGGGATTATTTAGGGACTGATTGCTGCATAGATAGCTGTGTGTAGGGATGATTGATGGCCTTACAATCCTGAGAACTGTGAAATTATTATATTAATGCCTATACTATGATGTTGGTATATTTGCCCCTTTTATTTTAGGCAAATTGCATCAGGGAAGGTGGATTTGTCCACAGGATGGTGATCCTGGACTGAGGGGGGGGGTGTTGTGGGAGTTTTTCTATTTTTACATGTCTTTACTATGACTCCCGTCCTGCGTGGCATGGTTTTGTGTACTTTCTATTTGTGCTTTTTTTTGCAAAATATGAATAAAAAGAAATTTGCAAAAAAATAAAAATACGTCCGAGTTTGAAATTTACCACTCTCCTTGTATATGACCAGATCCAGGAAATTGACCGCTTCATAACCATAAGTTTCAGAAAGAGAGAGAGAAAGAGAGAGATGCCATAGGAATTATCCTCCATCTCTAAGAAAATTGCAAAACGATTCCTGTGATACTGCCCTCACAATCAGAATGTCATCTATGTATCTTTTATAGAATTTTAATTCTGGTATATTTTTATCATAAATGACTTCCTTTTACCACTGGTAAAAATATACCAGAATTAAAATCCTATAAAAGTTACATAGATGACATTCTAATTGTGTGGGCAGGATCACAGGAATCGTTTTGCAATTTTCTTAAAGAGATGGAGGATAATTCCTATGGCATCTCTTTTTCTGAAATTATGGTTACGAAGCAGCCAATTTCCTGGATCTGGTCATATACAGTACAAGGAGAGTGGTAAAATAAAAACTCGGATGTATTTTAAATATGTCGATAGAAATAAATACATCCCACTGGGGAGCTGCCACCATCCAAGATAGTTATCGGTATTCCCAGAAGCCATATGCTGAGGGTGAGAAGAAATTGTCATAATAGAGAGGACTATGATGCACAGGCTGAATGAATTCTAGAAAGATTCCAAAAAGGGTTATAATTTAAAAGATTTAAAGAAAATGAAAGAAACTATAAGAGATATGGATAGATAAAAAAATAAAGGGTTTGGGACTTTATATAAGGCAGTTATTAACACAACTGTAAAAAGTAAATGACACATTTTCTAACATGGGCAATGAAGACCCAAAACAACAAGTAGTATATATAGATATAGGAGGAAATTTGTAATGTGTAGAAAATTTAACAAAGAGATCATGAGTATGTGTACTCATCATGATCTCTTTGTTAAACACATTGTCTCCAATTTAGAAACCCTTGCTATAACTCACATCCACCCCTGAAGAAGGAGGCTAAATATCTCCGAAACGCGTCGGGTGCAAATATATTGGTATCAATATCCAACATATGTATAAATGCATAAATCGCATTCCTTTTACTGCTTGCTATAGTCATATTGTTGTTGATGTTTTTAAGATGTTTCTGAAATGAATAAATGATTTTTCTACACATTACAAATTTCCTCCTATATCTATATATACGTGCCTTTAAAGTCCACCACTTGGGGAATTTCCTTTTTGCTTGATGATTTAACTATTGGACGTGGCACAATTTGCAGTCAATAAGCCGACTAACAATCCCTGTTTCAAAACAACAAGTAGGCACATAGAGGATGAAATCCTAAACATGCGGAACACAGCAATTTAGCAAAAAAAAAAAACAATTATTGCACATAAAATGGGACCATATAGGACAGTATATACCATGTTGAAAACCACATATGCAATAAGAGTTCACATCTAGTCTTCTCCACTGCCCTCCATGCTCCAAATCATGTCTAAAGAAAGCCAATAGGAGGGAAGTGGAGAAGACTTCATGTGAACTCTTATATGGCCAGAGAAGAGACAGTAAGTCAGATGATACAACCAGAATAATAGTAACATATTCTAATCAGCATGCTCAAATTCGGATTGCAATTCAAAAATATTGGCACCTTTTGTCCATGGATCCTAATGTAGGTAAATTTGTGCCACCCAAACCCCTCATTACTTTCAGATGCGCAACCTCTATCAGGGACCACATCATTCAGAGTGAGTTCAAAGGAGAAAATCGGGGGTGATCTGTGCAAACTCAAGGGGACTTATAGAGAAGATGGATAGGGGTATGTGGCGCTACCTATGTCAGGGTACCTATTTCTAATTAATAAGCCTTGTTCATGGGTACTGAGCGGTAAGGACCACTCATATAAACTTAAAAGTGTAAAACAACCTATTTAAAATAAGTGGACCGTGCTGATGTATACAGAGCGGTAAAACTACTCATATATACCTTAAAGGTGTAAATAAACCATAAGGTGCAAATAGGAATCCCCCACCTATTGCATGGGGAGGAGTCTTAATCGTAGAGATCCACCCAACAAGTGGTATAAAAATAAAAACAGTGAACAACCTGCAAATACCAGTACTGGAATAATAAAGTATAAATGAAAACAGTGTCCACCAAGTGAATCAGATAAATCAGATAGATCCAGAGTCCGTATTAGACCACAGTCCCATCCATACTACAAAGTGAACAAATATGGAGTATAAATCTTAAAATAAATAGCATATGGTGCAAAACCAATATTTAGAAACTGTGAGAATAAAGTTCCGGCATAGACAAAGTTCTTTGTAACTGGTGACTTTTGTGAGATAAATCTGATATCCAGTGACTTTGCGGTGCTTCCCCTCAAGGGTCCCCACTCACCAGCTCCTAACACCCCTGCAGGGGTAATAGGCATGTAGTACCAGGCAGTTGAATGGCATCTTAGGATCCAGTATAGCTGTCCCCAGGTGCCTCCGCTCCAGGTATGATATATCCGTCAGTAGTGTAAGCCATCCTCATGAGAAAGAAACAGGGCTCCCATAGTGTGATACGTTTTTAAAATTAATTTATTTAAAAAAACAGCCGATAAACAGCCAATAAAAACAATCTGGGTGCCCTATACAAGAGGGGCCAGATGCTCACACTAAGTACAGGAGAGGGAGCACGGAGGGAGCTTGTGGATAGAGGACCATCAGCTGAGCGGCGTGCGCCTCAGCTGCGTTCCACGCTCACTCCGACTTCCGTGTGTGACGTAAGTGCGTAGCTCCGCCTTGCGCGTTTCGTCATCAACGTTGTCAAAGGCGCCTTTAAAAACGTCGATGAAACACGCAAGGCGGAGCTACGCACTTACGTCACACACGGAAGTCGGAGTGAGCGTGGAACGCAGCTGAGGCGCACACCGCTCAGCTGATGGTCCTCTATCCACAATTCGACTGCCTGGTACTATATGCCTATTACCCCTGCAGGGGTGTTAGGAGCTGGTGAGTGGGGACCCTTGAGGGGGAGCACCGCAAAGTCACTGGATATCAGCTTTATCTCACGAAAGTCACCAGTTACAAAGAACTTTGTACCCCTATCCATCTTCTCTATATTACTATCTCTCACCCCTTTGGGTGTGCGATTAAGGGGAGGCTGCAGACCGGTTAGTCCGTGAGCGTGTAATTCTCTCTTTTTTATTTACTATTTCTCAAGGGGACTTATACCTGCGGTGGCTGCAGCTTCTGCCAGTACATACACGTAGACCCCACAGTTAGGTTACCCAACGGTAGAACTTTTAGGGCCCAACACTTTGCCAACTGTAAGACACACTGTGTGGTTTATCTGTTATTATGCGACTGTGGCTCATTCTATGTAGGAAAGACCAAGGTCGAGTTGCGCTCCAGGATGTCAAAACACATTTGGAGCATGAAGGGATGTAATCCAGACCTCCCGCTGCGGAGACATGTAACTATGCTGCACAATGGTCTGTTTCCTAAAATTAAATTAGGTCTACTAGTGGTGTGTATATGTGTAATCCAAGTGACTCACACTTACATTCCCAGACTGATAGATACAGCTGTGCAAGTTGACGATTTGTATGAGCACAGGGTGAGTAAGACTTACAACGTGATAGGAAAAAAATTACTCAAAAATCTGATATTTCAAAAATTTTCAATAAACAATGGAATGATGCATATAGAGAGCACATCTAGTGGAAGCCTTATGGGCCTGGGAAGTACTATACTTACTATGGTTGTGAATCATAGATGAGGAGTGAAGAGTGGGACCATAACCTTATATACATTGGTTGTTCATTTATTATAACAATACTATTAAGTGTTGTTCCTGTGTGGCCAATTATACTAAGCTCACACGCTGAGACCTGTTGTCCCACAGCAAAGACATTTTTCATATAAATAGCACCCTTGGGACACTGCCACTCCATGCCTGAGGACTCATCACCCACACAGCCGCGCATGGAGCCTATTCCGGACACTGGGAGCCCCCTGGACTTCTGGAAACAGATGAGCTTATGTTTTACTTCTCTCTTGTGAGTGATTTTAAGTACCTTGCCAATAAATACTGATCGTAATAATGCACTTAGGTGGCCCTTCCTGTTTTCTCTCCTTTCTAAATATAAATTGTATATGAGAATTGTATGCAGGAAGTGATGTCATTTGGGTGGAGGAAGTTGGTGCTATTACACCCATCAGAATTGGCATCACTCCATTGGCTAATGAGATAGGAGGTCTTTGCTCCTCGGATATAAATTTGATCTTTTGAAACCGGAAGTGATGTCCTTAAAGACTCCCTGGACGAGGGGTGAAATGTGTAGACGTATTTAGGGTTTCCTAACCACTGGCGCCATTTCAGCCCTCCGTGGAACGCATGCCGGGCAGTGGCGAACCCGGAAGAGTACATTCTCTGTTCTACACTTGTTTTAACAGCAATCTTGTAAGTAGCACTCATGACTGCTCAATAAATTCAATTTTATGCAGTACTTCACATATGAGCCTCTATTTGTTTCTACCGAGCCTAGTGGATATTCTTGTTACCCCCAAGACCCTTTATGTTTGGAGATCTTACTGAGAAGTCCCAGAGTCCTATTCCACCAACACCAGATCTAAGCATGTTTGACCCTCCAGACTGCAAAGCTGAGGGTCCATTGTTTCTGGTGAGTGGGGATACAAGAGGGCACAGTATGTTCATATGAAGCACTTAGGCACTTTTAAATGTTTTTGGTGCACCTAAGCCCTATACAAGAGACTGCATTTTTTTGTTCATTGATTCTTATCACAGGAATGTCATAATATTATCACAACTGCAAGCGCTGTATTTTTTATTTTATTTACAAAGTGGTTGTGAACTGCCAACTGAAGTACCTCCAGCTCCCTTGTAGACACTGATGCCAGCTCTACCTTCTTCCAGAAATACCAGCCCACCTGACTGCCTCTTTACCGGTCTACCCAACTGACTCTGGAGATCTCCCAGGGCAAGGTAGAGAAAATTTAAGCACACCGCTATCTTCCAGAGAGATCTGCTACATGTGGCAGTCTCTCCCCTTGTAGGTCCCTTGTCCTGTGCTGCAGTACTCACACTGTCCTCTCCTTGCTCTCACTGCCTCTTAGGAAAGCCTCTTTCCAACTTGTCCTGTGGTATAATTCTTCTAGGCCAGCACCTGCATAGTACCCCCCCCCCCCACACTAGGGGGGTTCGCCTCAAGGGAAATCGAATGTTCCATCAGTACTCCATCTCCATCTTCCTTCCAGCTCCCTGGAATGACTCATTCCTACATAAGGGCTCACTTAGTCCCTGCCAGGCCCAATGCCTGGGGATTGGCTAAGATCCCCTAAGTATGTAGGACAACCCTCCTAGCCTCCGCCCTCTAGTTTCAAGAACGTTCTCCAACATTCCAGAACTGGGGGGCACCAGAGAGCTGCCTGTATGAGTCATCCAGCCCAGAACTCCAGTAAACCCTGACCCAGGCACAGAGCATTTGTTCTCTTAAAAACAACAGGCTCACCAGATGAAAATAAAAGAAAGCAAGCCTGAAAAAGAAAACAAATGCAGCCATCACATCTAAGATTTGTTAAGCTGCAATATAATAATTGTTTGCTTTTGGGTTTATATCACTTTAAAGTGGAAGTAAACCCTCCTATCGTTTTCAGCCAAGGAAACTGCCATCTTGGCTTCTGTTTAACCTGCAACAGCCATGGTGCTGCACATGTGATCCGTTATGACACCAGCCATTGGATGGTTTGACAATTTGGTTGAAGCACGAGCAAATGTGACAGCAAATGTGACAGCTAGCATTTCCAGCATGCTGGGAATTTTAACTGTTTTTTATCATTTATTTGGGGGAATCTAGGATGGAAAAGGACCTGGGGGTCCTAGTAGATGATAGGCTCAGCAATGGCATGCAATGCCAAGCTGCTGCTAATAAAGCAAACAGAATATTGGCATTAAAAGGGGGATCAAAGCAAGAGATAAAACGATAATTCTCCCGCTCTACAAGGCTCTGGTCCGGCCGCACCTGGAGTATGCTGTCCAGTTCTGGGCACCAGTCCTCAGGAAGGATGTACTGGAAATGGAGCGAGTACAAAGAAGGGCAACAAAGCTAATAAAGGGTCTGGAGGATCTTAGTTATGAGGAAAGGTTGCGAGCACTGAACTTATTCTCTCTGGAGAAGAGACGCTTGAGAGGGGATATGATTTCAATTTACAAATACTGTACCGGTGACCCCACAACAGGGATAAAACTTTTTCGCAGAAGAGAGTTTAATAAGACTCGTGGCCACTCATTACAATTAGAAGAAAAGAGGTTTAACCTTAAACTACATAGAGGGTTCTTTACTGTAAGAGCTGCAAGGATGTGGAATTCCCTTCCACAGGCGGTGGTCTCAGCGGGGAGCATTGATAGCTTCAAGAAACTATTAGATAATCACCTGAATAACCGCAACATACAGGGATATATAATGTAATACTGACACATAATCATACACATAGGTTGGACTTGTGTCTTTTTTCAACCTCACCTACTATGTAACTATGTAACTATGTAACTATCACTAACAAATTGATGGGTTTACGCCCGCTTTAAGATGTTTAGGCTTAATAATACAATGGGAACTTTTGTGGAAAAACAAGGTTCTTCGTGTAGCATTGGAGTGTCTGCAGTTCTTTAAGAAAGTGGGGGTATAGCATTTCCAAACCCCTGAGTGTATTATCCTTCTTCCCAACACCAGCACTTTATTGCACTAGATGCAGGGCCTGTCGAAGATGTGCAGGTGGGTTCCTCTAACTCTATGTACATGTATATAACATCATACACGCTCTACTAATATGTATGAGATCCTTGAGACAAATAGACTTGCTCTTCTTATGATCTCAGTCAGAAGATCTGGTGGAAAATCTGCCTTCGGTGACTATTCCCCAGCTTGGTACAAGCCCAATTTTGCAGAACTTAGTAAGTTGACTTGTGGGGAGCAATGGTTAAAGTTTACACTGTGGAAAGTCTCTCAATTAAAAAGCCAGGGAAAGGTAAAGTGATTTGAACAGTTGGAACATCAGTATCAAACACCACTAAGTGGTTTTTATCAAACTTCTACCAGATGCTACTGAGAGAATATCTATGCATTTATCCTCGTTCATGGGAACGTGAGAGGATGCCTGGGAAGATGTCCATAAAGTTTTTTTTTTAATACATTGCAAAGGTTGACATGTCTGTGTATTATTGTTACATAGTTGCATAGTTAGTCAGGTTGAAAAAAGACAGAAGTCCACCTAGTTCAACCAAAAAATAAAAAAAAATTATATATCATACAATCCCATATACACAATCCTATCCCCATAGTTGATCCAGAAGAAGGCGAAAAACCCCAGAAAAGCATGATCCAATTTTGCTGCAGCAGGGGAAACATTTCCAACTTTACCTATAAATATTAGTCCACTACCCAGTTATATTATGTAAATTTAGGAAAGAATACAGGCCTTTCTTAAAGAAATCTACTGAGCTGGACAGAACCACTTCTGGAGGGAGTCTATTCCCCATTTTCACAACTCTTACTGTGAAGAAACCTTTCTGTATTTGGAGATGAAATAGATTTTCCTCTAGTAGTAAAGAGTGCCCCCTTGTCCTCTGTTATGACCTTAAAGTGAATGACTCAACACCAAGTTCACTATATGGACCCTTATGTATTTATACATGTTGATCATATCCCCCCCTTAATCTTCTCTTTTCGAGAGAGAATAAATTCAGTTCCTCTAATCTTTCCTCATAGCTGAGCTCCTCCATGCCTCTTATTAGTTTGGTTGCCCTTCTCTGCATATTCTCCAGTTATCCTTTTAGTTAACTGGTGTCCAAAACTGAACTGCATAATCCAGATGAGGTCTTACTAATGATTTGTACAGGGGCAAAGTGATATCTATTTCTCTGGAGTCCATACCTCTCTTAAAGTGTTTGTTAACCCAAAAAACACAGCAGCTTGTGCTGTGTAATCTGCCCCCTCTAAACTGTAAAAAAACAAAACTGAACTTGCCCCTTCCTGTATGGCCTCTCTAAAAAATCAGGGCTGCTCCGCCCTGATCACCGTGGTCAAAGTGCCTCCCTCCATGATAGACTGCCCTGCTCTGCTCTCCTCTCTCCCCCCTCCTTCCTGCCTGTCATCCCCCTCTGTGTCTGTCTCCGCACACCCCCCCCGCTATTCCTGTAAAATAAAATTAAAACTTTTTCACTGCCAGTCTCTCTGTTAGAGGCTCGCATAGCACACTGAGTCACTAGTTTTAAAAAACGAGCAGTATACATACCTAATTTGAGCTGTCTTCAGTCCGGTCACGTGACTCGAGGCTGCTTTACAGCTACGATACACGGCTTCTGCGGAGGAGACGAGCAGCTACGTGATCTCCCCGTCTGACGTCAGAGGGAGATCATGGCTCCTCCCACAGAAGCAATCCATCAGAGCTGTAAAGCGGCCGTGAGTGATGTGATCGGCCTGAAGACAGCTCAAATTAGATATGTATACTGCTCATTTTTTTAAACTACACAGTGTGCTATGCCAGCCTCTAGTAGAGGGGCTGGCATAGTTTTATATGGATGGGTTAACAAACCCTTTAATACAAGAAAGGATTTTGCTCGCTTTGGAAACTGCAGCTTGGCATTGCATGCTATTATTGAGCTTATGATCTACCAAAACCCCCAGATCCTTCTCCACTATGAACTCCCCTGTCAGGGACATGTCGGTGGCAATCTGGCTAACTTGCGTGCACGTAGGTGCACAAGGAGCATTCCTAGAGTTGCTGGGCTGAATCCCCCACTGGGGGGCGCTGGCGCGCTCCCGCGCGCGCGCTCCCGCGCGCGCGCGTTCGCGCATTCGCGGGTGCGCGCGCGCGCCCGTGCGCGCTAGCGCTGTTTGGCGCCAAAGCCCCTTTAAAAGGGTGTCAGTTACTCCCATTAGGTGCTGTTCGTCTTCAGCTCTGCACCTGAAAACCTGTATCCTGCTTGTTGTATATCGTTACTATTGACCCGGCTCCGTCTGACTACTCTGCTATCTCCAATCCGACCCGGCTTGCCTGACCTTGTTGATATCCTGCTACCTGTTACCGAATACCTGCCTGCCTGACTATTCTGTGATCATTCCTTCTGCCTTATACCTGCCTGATCTCCTGCCAACTCGGACTGTCTGACGCTGCTTTGCTTGTGCCCTGTGACCCTGTCACCACCTGCTCTTCCAAGATCCAGGTTCTGCTGCTGCATACCATCCACCTGTCTGCTAACGGATCCGCTTCTGCTTGCCTGCATCCGCTATACAGTCATTCCGGAGAAGTCTCCTCAGCTCCTGTGTTGGTTGTCGCCAGGAATCGCATCAGACACTCCTACCCACTGTGCTCAGGAGACCACTGTTCCCACTCCAGTGGCTCCTGAACCAGCGCTTAAGAGAGGTCTCCTTCCACCAGTCGGGCTCATCTACCAGGTACCTAACAGTACGAACAGCCATGTCTGAGCCCGCGGGAGAGGCCTCTCCTATCCAGGAGATCTGCACGCATTTAGCGGCACTCACACAAGCCGTAAAGACTCTGCAAGATAGTTATAATAGACTGGAAGGTCAAGTCCTGAACCTTAGTGGGCCAGGAGGCGCATCCCCTGCCTCAGCAGCAGCCCCAGTACAAGCTGCTGCACCTCCCTCTGTGGTCATGCTTCCACCCGAACCAAGAGTTCCCGTCCCTGAGAGGTTCTCCGGAGATCGCACAAAATTCGTGGCCTTCCGCAGTGCCTGCCAGTTATACTTTGCTCTACAACCACGGACTTTTTCTTTGGAGGCTACTAAAGTAGGATTTGTGATATCCCTACTGCAAGGAGAGCCGCAGACCTGGGCTCACCGCCTGCTGGAATCTAACTCGGTACAGGTCCAGACTTTGCCCTCCTTCTTGGAGGCCATGGCTCAGTTGTATGAGGATCCTCAGCGGACCGCCACTGCTGAGTCAGCTTTGTTCGCGCTCCAGCAAGGCCGTAGACCGGCCGAGGACTATGTCATGGACTTTCGACGCTGGAGCGCGGACACACAATGGAACAATGCAGCATTACGCCATCAATTTCGCATGGGGCTATCAGAGAATCTCAAGGATGAGCTTGCACGGGTAGGAATGCCAAATACCCTTGAAGAACTTATTGCTTTAACAATCCAGATCGACCGACGCCTTCGTGAACGTCGGTCTGAACGATCCTCCCAGCAAACACGCCCCATGTGGATGACTGCAAAGGTTCCAATGCCTGCTTCCCGATATCTACCGTCAACCAGCTCTAACCCGGCCACTTCAACATTTGACGTCCCTGAACCAATGCAGTTGGGACTACTGCGTTCTACTTTATCCCCAGAAGAGCGGGCACGCAGACGCCAGCTAAACCTCTGCCTTTACTGCGGTGGATCAGGCCACTATGTAAACAACTGTCCGGTCAAGTTCCGTAAGTGTGTTTCCTATACTTCAGCCAGTCTTTCTGCATTAACCGCCAATGCCACTCAACTTGCTCTCCCCCTCTCGTTACAGCTCCAGGGAAGAACAATCCGGATCAACGCCATTATTGATTCTGGGGCTTGCAGCTGCTTTATTGACTCTGCCTTTGCTGCTCAACAAAATCTCCCTCTGAAAAACAAAACACACAAACTTTCAGTTTTCTTGGCCGATGGGTCTCACATAAAATCAGGACAAGTTTCTCAGGAGACCCTCCCATTGTCTGCCACCTGTTCATCTCAGCATAAAGAAATCCTGATCCTGGACGTCATCTCCTCTCCTCTGTTCCCGATCATTTTGGGCATGCCCTGGCTCCAGGCCCATAACCCTCACGTTAATTGGTCTACCGGTGAAATCAAGTTTTTGTCACCCTATTGTCAGAAACATTGCCTTCCTGAAATTCCCAAACCAGCTGCCACCTTACTTTGCATGGATGCGGATCCAGACCATCTCCAAGCCATACCAGAGGTTTACCATGAATTTGCGGATGTCTTCAGCAAGAAGGGAGCGGATTCCCTACCACCCCACCACCCGTATGATTGCCCAATTGAGCTGCTCCCTGGGGCCGAGATTCCCTTCGGGCGCATCTTTCCACTATCTGAAAAGGAACAAGAGGCACTTAAACTATATGTTGATGAAAACCTCGAAAAGGGCTTTATTCGACCCTCTACCTCCCCAGCTGGGGCCGGAATATTCTTTGTTTCTAAAAAAGATCAAACTCTTCGTCCATGTGTGGACTATCGGGACTTAAATAAGATCACAGTTAAGAACCGCTACCCGCTGCCCCTGATACCTGAACTATTTCAGAAATTGAGATCTGCCATTATCTTCACTAAACTGGATCTAAGAGGGGCCTACAACCTGGTTCGCATTCGGGCCGGGGATGAATGGAAAACGGCTTTCCGGACCCGTTTCGGGCATTATGAGTACTTGGTCATGCCCTTTGGCCTGTGCAATGCTCCTGCAACTTTTCAGCATCTGGTCAATGATGTATTCAGAGATTTCCTGGACATCTTTGTGATAGTTTACTTGGATGACATCTTAATTTTTTCTAATTCCCTTGAACAACATCGGGAACATGTTCGCAAGGTCTTGGGCCGTCTTCGCTTACATGGACTGTACGCCAAAGCAGAAAAATGTGAATTCGAACAAAGTAACATTCAGTTTTTGGGGCTAGTGATCTCCCCTACCGGCATTAAGATGGATCCTCAAAAAGTGTCCGCTGTGCTAGATTGGCCTGCTCCTTTGGACAAGAAGGGCGTGCAGCGTTTCATCGGATTCGCAAATTTCTATAGAAAATTTATTAAAGGATTCTCTGCCATCATTTCACCCATCACGCAACTAACCAAGCAGAACTGCCGTTTTCATTGGAGCTCAGAGGCCCAGGAGGCCTTTGAAGAATTGAAAAGGCGTTTCACTTCAGCCCCAATTCTCAGCCATCCTGACCCGTCCCTACCTTTTATTCTAGAGGTGGATGCTTCTGAAGTGGCCGTGGGTGCAGTCATCTCTCAGCGACAAGGTAATAAGGATCTCATGCATCCTGTGGGGTTTTTCTCCAGGAAACTCTCGCCGGCTGAGCGAAATTACGATGTGGGTGACCGAGAATTACTGGCCATCAAGGCGGCACTAGAAGAGTGGAGGTATCTGCTAGAGGGTGCAGTCCATCCGGTTTTAATATATACCGATCACAAGAACCTCGAGTATTTAAGATCCGCTAAGAGACTGAAACCTCGTCAAGCCCGATGGGCCCTATTTTTCACACGTTTCTGCTTTCATATCACCTACCGGCCAGGAACCAAGAACGTAAAACCAGACGCGCTTTCGCGCATGTTTGATCACCCCAAGGAACCTTCTGTACCTGACACCATCCTGCCAGCAAACAGTTTTTTACTCCTCCAGACGGACATCCTGTCCTTGATCAGAGAAGCATCACCAGAATCTTCAAATCTTCAGGGACTCGCTTTAACTTCCCGAGATGGGTTGCTATGGAAAGGAAGTCAGATATTCGTGCCAGAAGATGTCCGAGTCAAAGTGCTGACTTTGTTGCATGATCACCCACTTGCAGGACATTTTGGGGTTCGTAAGACCCTTGAACTCGTGCAACGCACATTCTGGTGGCCCAACATGAAGGATTTTTGCAGGAAGTACGTCAGCTCTTGTTCTGTTTGCATTCAAAATAAAACCTCCAGGAACCGAGCTTGGGGACTGTTGAGGCCGTTGCCCGTACCAGATAGGCCCTGGAGGATGATAGCCATGGACTTTATTGTAGAATTACCATGCTCAGAAGGATGTTCGGCGATCTTTGTGGTCGTCGATCGTCTGTCTAAAATGGCTCACTTCTTGCCCTTAAAGGGGACACCCTCTGCTGTAGAAACGGCCCGGGTGTTCATAAAAGAGATCGTCAGGCTGCACGGAGTCCCTGCAAATATAGTATCTGATAGGGGGGTACAGTTTACCTCACGTTTCTGGAAAGCTCTATGTGAAATACTGAAAATTGAATTAGCCCTGTCTTCAGCGTATCACCCCCAAACTAATGGGCAAACGGAACGGACAAATCAAACGCTAGAGCAATATATTAGATGTTTTACCTCATTTGTGCAAGACGATTGGGTGTCCCTACTGCCTTTAGCGGAGTTTGCTTATAATAATGCTAGCCATTCTGCCACGGGTCAGTCCCCGTTTTTTGCCAATTATGGTTTTCACGTATCTTTCTTGCCAGATTGTCTTCCAGAATCTCCAGTTCCAGCAGTCCAGGACACAGTACAGTTCCTCAGTCGCAACAACCGGATGCTACAGGAAGCGGTATCCAAGGCACAAGCAGACAGTAAAAGGATCTTCGATCAAAAAAGAAGAGGAGATCTAAAGCTGCAGATTGGTGATAAGGTATGGCTGTCTACCAGTAATATTAAACTAGCTTGTCCTTCCAAAAAGCTTGCTCCTAAGTTTATTGGGCCCTTTCCGGTGAAAAAGAAGATTAATGAGGTGTCTTTTGAACTATGTTTACCTGATTCACTTAAAATCCATCCTGTCTTCCATGTCTCATTATTGAAGCCTGCTGTAACCGATCCCTTCCCTAATAGGGGCACCAGGGTCCCCGAACCTGTCTTGGTGGACGGAAACGAGGAATACGAGGTGGAGGCCATCCTCGATTGTAGAAAGAGATTGGGACAGGTACAGTTTCTGATCAAATGGAAGGGGTACGGTCCGGAGAATAATTCTTGGGAACCTAATAGCAATGTTCACGCTAAACGTTTAATCCATGCTTATTTTGCTGCCCATCCTGAGAAGAAGAGTTATCTGGGCATCCGGAGGCTGCCCGTTGGGAGGGGGCAATGTCAGGGACATGTCGGTGGCAATCTGGCTAACTTGCGTGCACGTAGGTGCACAAGGAGCATTCCTAGAGTTGCTGGGCTGAATCCCCCACTGGGGGGCGCTGGCGCGCTCCCGCGCGCGCGTTCGCGCATTCGCGGGTGCGCGCGCGCGCCCGTGCGCGCGCCCGTTCGTGCTAGCGCTGTTTGGCGCCAAAGCCCCTTTAAAAGGGTGTCAGTTACTCCCATTAGGTGCTGTTCGTCTTCAGCTCTGCACCTGAAAACCTGTATCCTGCTTGTTGTATATCGTTACTATTGACCCGGCTCCGTCTGACTACTCTGCTATCTCCAATCCGACCCGGCTTGCCTGACCTTGTTGATATCCTGCTACCTGTTACCGAATACCTGCCTGCCTGACTATTCTGTGATCATTCCTTCTGCCTTATACCTGCCTGATCTCCTGCCAACTCGGACTGTCTGATGCTGCTTTGCTTGTGCCCTGTGACCCTGTCACCACCTGCTCTTCCAAGATCCAGGTTCTGCTGCTGCATACCATCCACCTGTCTGCTAACGGATCCGCTTCTGCTTGCCTGCATCCGCTATACAGTCATTCCGGAGAAGTCTCCTCAGCTCCTGTGTTGGTTGTCGCCAGGAATCGCATCAGACACTCCTACCCACTGTGCTCAGGAGACCACTGTTCCCACTCCAGTGGCTCCTGAACCAGCGCTTAAGAGAGGTCTCCTTCCACCAGTCGGGCTCATCTACCAGGTACCTAACATCCCCCATCTGCCACATATGTGGTCTTTTATTAAACACTCCAGTATCTTCCCAACTAAAGAAGTTAAACTAACAGATCTATAGTTACTTGGTAAAGACTTTCATCCCTTTTTAAATATAGGCACCACATTGGCCCTTCGCCAATCCAGTGGCACCATACCCGTCATTAACGACTCCCTAAAAATTAGATACAATGGGTTTGAAATGACAGAGCTCAATTCTTTTAGGATCTGTGGGTGGATGCCATCTGGTCCAGGTGCTTTATCCACCTTAATTCTGTCTAAATATTTCTGACCATATCACTTTTGAGCCATTGTGGATCATTTGGGGATGTGTCACTACTACCCCCAATATGGACATGAACTCCCCCATGCTCCTTTGTATACACAGAACTGAAGAGGGCATTTAATAAATCTGCCTTCTCTTTGTCCCCAGTCACCCACTCTAGATTATTTTGTAAAGGTCCTACATGCTCAGACCTGACTTTTTTACTATTAATATATTTGAAGAATTTTTTGGAGTTTATCCTACTATCTTTTGCAATCGGTTGTTCCTTTTGAATTTTTGCATCCTTGATTTCCTTTTTACATATTCTGTTATATTTTTTGTAACATTTAAACAATAGTGTTCCTTCATTTTTATATTTTTTAAAAGCTCTTTCCTTATTATTTATAGCTTTTTTTAACTTTGGCCGTGAGCCACATAGGTTTTATTTTAACCTTTTTGAATTATTGCCCATGGGAATATATTTTGCGGAGAGTTCACATACACCCCTTTTGAAGAATTTCCATTTTTGTTCTGTGTTCATCAAAGCCAATATTCCCTCCCAGTCTAAGTCTTGGAGAGCAGCCCTCATCCTTGGAAAATTTGCTCTCTTAAAGTTAAGAGTTTTTTTTATATTTCCCATATGTGTTTGTTCCTTACAGCTAACATTAAATTAAATCATGTTTTGGTCACTGCTGAACATTAATCATAAGTTCTGTATGGTTTGAGATTACCAGGTCCAACAGAGCGTCATTCCTAGTTGGGGCCTCAATAAACTGGACCATAAAATTGTCCTGTAAGAGGTTTATAAATTTTTGCCCTTTAACTGTCCCAGCAGTGCCATTACGCCAGTCAATTTCCGGGTAGTTAAAATCCCCCATTATTACCTCTGTCCCAGCCCTTGCAGCCCTTTCCATCTGTGCAAGGAGCTGAGTCTCCACCTCCTCATTAACACTGGGAGGTCTATAGCAGACTGCAATGATTAACTTTGAACTACGCACATCTATCTATTGTGGGAGTGCATTACACACTAAAACAAATGATGTTTATGGTTTTAGAAAATGCATTGACCCTATGTGCACTGGATGTAACAGTGATCATGGTGATCTCCTTCACATGCTCTAGAAATGCTTAAAGTTAAAATGATACTGGAATGTAGTCATCAGCATGCTCATTATGGTGCACCAAACACATTCCTAGAGACCCTCTAACTGTAATTTAGGGGGTGTTGATCATCTTCCATATGAGCCTTACATATGGGAAGCAGTTTTGATAGTCTTTTCAACACTTGAAACAAATCCTTATGCATTGGATCTCTCTGAACCCTTTAGACTTTTACAGAGAGGAAGCAACAAATGATCAGCGCTCCCCAGATAGAAAGATGTATTTATGCGCATGGGGGTATTCCTGAAAAATATTTAGGATATGGGGTAAATGGATTGAGACCTCTGGGCTGCCATCTCTATGTTAAACTACACCCTTGTAGAGTGACCATGGTCTATATAGGACTGTCCAAAAGGAAGAAGAAGGCAACTGCCCTGGACCCTCTCTCTCTGGATCTTTACTCATAGCTGCGAGGTGCTTTTAAAGTACTTCCAGTCATAGGATATCTGTATGATACTGAAACCTTGTTCTCTTATGACTGGTCTGTGCTATGCTGATTGATTGCTAAAAGTAAATGTGACTGTGCGATCCATTGTATTCTCTATGTATATCCTTGTTCTCTTTATTTAACCACTTGACAACTGGGCACTTAAACCCCCTTCCTAACCAGACCAATTTTCAGCTTTTGGTGCTCTCACTATTTGAATGACAATTACTCAGTCACGCAACACTGTATCTATATGAAATTTTTGTCCTTTTTTTCACACAAATGGAGCTTTCTTTTGGTGGTATTTAATCACCGCTGGGTTCTTTATTTTTTGCGCCGTAAAAGAAAAAAGACCGAAAAATCTGTAAAAAAATACATTTTTCTTCATTTCTGTTATAATATTTTGCAAATTAGTAATTTTTCTTCATATATTTTGGCCCAAATTTATACCGCTACATATCTTTGGTAAAATTAACCCAAATCGGTGGATATTATTTGGTCTTTGTGAAAGTTATAGAGTCCAAAAGCTATGGTGCGAATATCTGAAAATTGATCACACCTGAAGTACTGACGGCCTATCTAATTTCTTGAGACCCTAACATGCCAGAAAAGTACAAATACCCCCCAAATGACCCCTTTTTGGAAAGAAGACATTCCAAGGTATTTAGAAAGATGCATGATGAGTTTTTTGAAGTTGTCATTTTTTCCCACAATTCTTTGCAAAATCAAGGTTTTTTTTTTACTTTTTTTTTTTCCCACAAAATTGTCATATTAGCAGGTTATTTCTCACACACCGCATATGCATACCACAAATTACACCCCAAAACACCTTCTGCTATTACTCCCGAGTACGGCGATACCACATATGTGAGACTTTTACACAGCGTGGCCACATACAGAGGCCCAACATGCAGGGGAGCACCTTCAGGTGTTCTGGAGCACCCAGGCCAATTCTGACATTTCTCTCCTACATGTAAAAATCATCATTTATTAGCTAGAAAATTACATAGAACCCCAAAACATTATATATTTTTTTTTAGCAAAGACCCTAGAGAATACAATGGCGGTCATTGCAACTTTTTATCTCGCACGGTATTTGCGCTGCAATTTTTTTAACGCGTTTTTTAAAAAAAAAAAACAGTTTTGTGCTTTACAAAAACCAAAACAGTAAAGTTAGCCTAATGTTTTTGCATAATGTGAAAGATGAAGATACGCCGAGTAAATAGATACCCAACATGTCACCTTTCAAAATTGCACGCGCTTGTGGAATGGCACCAAACTTTGCTACTCAAAAATCCCCATAGGCGACGCTTTAAAAATTTTTACTGGTTACATGTTTTGAGTTACAGAGGAGGTCTAGGGCCAAAAGTATTGCTCTCGCTCTACCGATCGCAGCGATACCTCACATGTGTGGTTTGAACACCGTTTTCATATGTGGGCTGGACTTACGTATGCGTTCGCTTCTGCATGCGAGCACGCAGGGACAGGGGCGTTTTAAATTTTTTTTTTTTTTTTATTGCTCATTTTACTTTATTTATTTTAGTTTGATGCTTTTTTCCAAAAAAAAATAATTTTTGACCACTTTTATTCCTATTACAAGGAATATAAACATCCTTGTAATAGGAATATGGCATGACAGGTCCTCTTTACAGTGAGATATGGGGTCAATAAGACCCCACATCTCACCTCTAGGCTGGGAAGCCTGAAATTAAAAAAAAAAACAAAACCCATCCTGGCTTCGATCGTAGCGGTGAGTCGGTAGAAGCGCGGGAGGGGGGGACATCTCCTCTCGCCTCCCGTAAGAACGATCAAGCAGTGGAACAGCCGCTATGATCATTCTCATGGTGTAGGGAATCGCCGGCTGAAAAAGCTGATATCTGAATGATGCCTGTAGCTGCACCCATCATTCAGATATCCCCGCACAAAGTCAAGGACGTTGTATGACGGCCGGCGGGCGGGAAGTGGTTAAAACGCTTTTTTTTTTTTTAACACAAAGTTGTCCATTTATACAATATTTCTACCACATAACATGTACATACCAAAAATGACACCCCAAAATAGATTCTCCTACTCCTCCTGAGTACGGCGATACCATATGTGTGAGACTTCCACAGCCTGGCCACATACAGAGGGCGAGTACAGCTGAGCATGGCTCAGCATGGCAGGGTATGGCGGGGTATTGCGGAGTATGGTGGGGTATTGCGGAGTATGGCGGGGTATTGCGGAGTATGGCAGGGTATTGCGGGGTATTGCGGAGTATGGCAGAGTATGGCGGGGTATGGCGGAGTATGGCGGGGTATTGCGGAGTATGGTGGGGTATTGCGGAGTATGGTCTGGTATTGCGGAGTATGGCAGGGTATTGCGGGGTATTGCGGAGTATTGCGGAGTATGGCAGAGTATGGCGGGGTATTGCGGAGTATGGCGGGGGCATGGCGGAGTATGGCGGGGGCATGGCGGAGTATGGCGGGGGCATGGCAGAGTATGGCGGGGGCATGGCAGAGTATGGCGGGGGCATGGCAGAGTATGGCGGGGGCATGGCAGAGTATGGCGGGGGCATTGCAGAGTATGGCGGGGGCATTGCAGAGTATGGCGGGGGCATTGCAGAGTATGGCGGGGGCATTGCAGAGTATTGCGGGGGCATTGCAGAGTATGGCGGGGGCATTGCAGAGTATGGCGGGGGCATTGCAGAGTATTGCGGGGGCATTGCAGAGTATTGCACAGCATTGCAGAGTATTGTGGGGGCATTGCAGAGTATTGCGGGGGCATTGCAGAGTATTGCGGGGGCATTGCAGAGTATTGCACAGCATTGCAGAGTATTGTGGGGGCATTGCAGAGTATTGCACAGCATTGCAGAGTATTGTGGGGGCATTGCAGAGTATTGCACAGCATTGCAGAGTATTGTGGGGGCATTGCAGAGTATTGTACAGCATTGCAGAGTATTGTGGGGGTATTGCAGAGTATTGCACAGCATTGCAGAGTATTGTGGGGGTATTGCAGAGTATTGCACAGCATTGCAGAGTATTGTGGGGGCATTGCAGAGTATTGCACAGCATTGCAGAGTATTGCACAGCATTGCAGAGTATTGCACAGCATTGCAGAGTATTGTGGGGGCATTGCAGAGTATTGCGGGGGCATTGCAGAGTATCGCACAGCATTGCAGAGTATTGTGGGGGCATTGCAGAGTATTGCGGGGGCATTGCAGAGTATTGCACAGCATTGCAGAGTATTGTGGGGGCATTGCAGAGTATTGCGGGGGCATTGCAGAGTATTGCGGGGGCATTGCAGAGTATTGCACAGCATTGCAGAGTATTGTGGGGGCATTGCAGAGTATTGCACAGCATTGCAGAGTATTGTGGGGGCATTGCAGAGTATTGCACAGCATTGCAGAGTATTGTGGGGGCATTGCAGAGTATTGTACAGCATTGCAGAGTATTGTGGGGGCATTGGAGAGTATTGCACAGCATTGCAGAGTATTGTGGGGGTATTGCAGAGTATTGCACAGCATTGCAGAGTATTGTGGGGGTATTGCAGAGTATTGCACAGCATTGCAGAGTATTGTGGGGGCATTGCAGAGTATTGCACAGCATTGCAGAGTATTGCACAGCATTGCAGAGTATTGTGGGGGCATTGCAGAGTATTGCGGGGGCATTGCAGAGTATCGCACAGCATTGCAGAGTATTGTGGGGGCATTGCAGAGTATTGCACAGCATTGCAGAGTATTGTGGGGGCATTGCAGAGTATTGCGGGGGCATTGCAGAGTATCGCACAGCATTGCAGAGTATTGTGGGGGCATTGCAGAGTATTGCACAGCATTGCAGAGTATTGTGGGGGCATTGCAGAGTATTGCGGGGGCATTGCAGAGTATCGCACAGCATTGCAGAGTATTGTGGGGGCATTGCAGAGTATTGCACAGCATTGCAGAGTATTGTGGGGGCATTGCAGAGTATTGCACAGCATTGCAGAGTATTGTGGGGGTATTGCAGAGTATTGCACAGCATTGCAGAGTATTGCACAGCATTGCAGAGTATTGTGGGGGCATTGCAGAGTATTGCGGGGGCATTGCAGAGTATCGCGCAGCATTGCAGAGTATTGTGGGGGCATTGCAGAGTATTGCACAGCATTGCAGAGTATTGTGGGGGCATTGCAGAGTATTGCACAGCATTGCAGAGTATTGTGGGGGTATTGCAGAGTATTGCACAGCATTGCAGAGTATTGTGGGGGCATTGCAGAGTATTGCACAGCATTGCAGAGTATTGCGGGGGTATTGCAGAGTATTGCACAGCATTGCAGAGTATTGTGGGGGTATTGCAGAGTATTGCACAGCATTGCAGTGTAGTGGGGATGGCTGAGCATGGATGGATGGATGGATGGATGTCTCTGTGCAGCGCTGTAGGCACTACACATACAGCCCACAGCGCTGCAGACATCCATCCATCCCCCTCCCCGCTCACTGTGTACCGATCGGTACACAGGGGAGGAGGAGAGGAACCGGCGTCATCAGATGACGCCGGTCTGTTTACATGTGATCGCGCCGTCATTTGACGGCGCGATCACATGGTAAACGGCCGCGAACAGCGGCCATTTACCGGGATCCGTGATGCGCCGGGTCCCGGTCACGGATGTGTTCGGGTGCGCGCCCCAGGGGGCGCGCGAGAGGGGAATTCTGGGAGGACGTCATAGTACGCCCTCCCAGAGTTATCCAACCGCCCTGCAGCCGTCATTCGGCTATGGGCCGGTTGGTAAGTGGTTAAGATATGTAAACTTTCGATTTCAAAAATTAAAATAAAAGTTGTTTTTTAAAAAAAATCCCTTTCAGAGATGTATGAATTTGATTGGGTTGTATAGACTCCTGGACAACCTTCACTCTGATATTAGAACACCATCCTCTATTATGTGGATGCTCTAAATGTCTATGCATAGACAACAAATTCCTTGCGTGTCCAGAATCCACATTCTGTAAAGCCTCAATGGCCTTGTCCTGCCTACATCCGGCATCTTCCACCGCCTTGAGTTTGCCTACCAGACTCTGGCATTCCTGTTGTATCTCTGTGATTGTGGAATTCAGAGCATTTTTTATGTCTGTCAGTACCAAGGTGAGTTCAGTCCACATTGGAAGCTGTTGTAGGTAGTACCAATCTGCAAAAGTAAGCACCATTGAAGACTGAAAGTTAGCTTGTCTGAGCCCAAGGCTTAAGAAGACATCGACTCTGCTTGCCTGGCCACATCCCCAATTCGTAGGAGCTTTTACTCTCCATTGCTTTCCAACCGCTGATCTGTCAGTTTTGGTTGGTCTGAGCATTTAGAGTGGCGGTAAAGGGCAATATAAAAACATACTTAAAAGGGTCCTTTACTTCTTCTCAAAAAAAGATGTGGGACAAAGGACTATTCAACAGTATTGTCTGTGGTCACCCTGTAGGTGATCTTTCTGCATTACTGATTTACAATGTCTGCGCTGTGTCTCTGTGTGGGGGTAACCATCTTGGTAGAGTCAGGGGTTTGCTTCCTCATGTCAGCGTCTTCAGCAAGAAGAACAGTGAGCAGTACAGTAGTGACATCATTAAAGTGGTAGCTCCTAGGAAAGGTGTTTAGGCAGGTTTGCAGAAAATGAAGATCACAGAAAGGGCAGCACCAGTATGATGGATCATTCATAGTCCAATGAATAAGAGGTACAGATGTGACAATTGCAGCTACAGAGATATTTTTTTTTTTTACTTTATATCTTTATTAAAGCATTTTCCATTTTACAAAAAAAGAAAAACAACATTCATCTAAAATTTTGAAAGAAGAAGGGGAAACAGACTCCCCTCCTTTAGGTAACTTCGTTCAACTCTGAATATCCCCACCTTCCCTATCTAACTCATACATCACCAAGCCAACATAGTCTCGCTTCCACTCCTTGCGCTCACCTTTCACCCATCACTCTACTTTCCACTCGTCTTTTAACCGTTTTCCTTTCTTTTACCCTCTTTCTAGTTTAGCGTCCTTTTGACTATTTATATATATATCCCTTTTCCTTTCCCCTTCTCTCCCCACATTTTCCAGATCTTATTAAACTTCTTAAGAGCGCCTTGTCTAATGTAAGACGTTCTTTCCTTAAGAATCACCATGTTCATGCCCTGTTGCCACTCTCTACTGGATGGAGGTATGGTAGATTGCCATTTTTGAGCAATCAATTTCCTTGCCTGGAATAGGCATTTCAAAATTGCTAATTTAGCATCTCCTAGTTTACCTTCTCCCTCTATCCACCCCAGCACACATAGCATGGGTTCCAAGTCTATAGAGACTTAAAATACCTGGCCTATGATACCCACTACCTCCCTCCAGTATCGGATTAGCCTCCAGCATCTCCAAAACATATGGATCAGATCCCCCTCTGCCCTTCCACACCTAGGGCAGGTATCATCTTGTCTACGGCCAAACCGAAAAAGCTTTTGCGGAGTGTAATAGGCTCTGTATAGTAAGAATAAGTGTGACATACTCTGGGGCAGGGAAAGTAACACCAATGGGGCAAGTTCAAGAATTCTTTCCCATTGTGTTTCAGTTAAACTTCCCACATCTCTTTCCCATTTCTCCCTATAAGCCCGAACCTCTAATCCTTCCCGACTCCCTTTATATATACTTGGATAGACTTGTGATATTAGGCCTTTTGATGTTTTTGCGATGATAACTTTCTGTAGGACGGGTATCCTACTCCATTCTAGTATCCTCCCTCTAAACTGTTCTGCCAGTGCGTGCCTAACCTGCAGATATCTAAAAAAAGATTTGTTGGGGATTGCAAATTGTTCTCTCAATTCCTGAAAGGATTTTAAATTTCCATCCTGATAGAGCTGGGTGATGTACTTAATACCTCGTCTTTCCCATTCCCTAATTATCCCCAGTTTCTGCACCTCCCCCAGATTGCTATTTTCCCATAGGGGGAGTAGTCAGTAAATCCTCTATATCCCAGAGTCTTTTTTGCTGCTTCCCAGACTCTCGCCATTAACTCTAAGGTAGGTAGCCCATGCAAAAAAGACCCTGCCTCCAGTGTTTCGACCAACGAGTTGTGCGGCGTGTTTTGTAGGAGCATCTTCCTCTCTCGCCCCCCCCCCCCCTTGGATTCACATCCGCTCATATGTTGGAGCTGCGACGCCAGAAAATAGCTAAAGGGGTGGGGAAGGGCCACTCCTCCCTCCTGATTTGGGAGTTGTAAAGTGTTTAAGCTAATTCTTGCTGAGCTCCCCTTCCAGATTAATTCTCTAAATAAAGTGTCTATCTTTTGGAACCACTTTTTATAAATCCATACTGGGGAGTTGTGCAATACCTACAGCAGCTGTGGCAAAAGTATAATTTTAATTAAATTGCAGCGACCTGCCGCAGATAGTGGGAGTTTTTTCCAAATTTTAATTTTCCCCTTAAATTTGGTTAATAATGGGACGAGATTATCCACAATAAATTGTTTGGGGTCTCTGGAGATATTTATACCGAGATATTTTACTTGATTCGCTATTTGTATCTGTGCAGCCTCGTGAGGTAAGGAACTTTCTAGGGGGTCAATTGGCAGAAGAGTAGATTTCTCCCTATTTATCCTAAGTCCGGAAAGTCGGCCCGAGTTTCAGATTTTTCCCATAGTTTCTTTTAATGAGTTCTGCGTATCTCCAAGTAATAAAAGGAGATCATCCGCGTATAATATTACTTTTTCTTCCACCTCCCCTCTTTTAAACCCTTTTATCTCTGGGGAGGACCTAAGGAATATAGCCAGGGGTTCGATTGCAAGGGCGAAGAGAAGGGGGGACAAGGGGCACCCCTGTCTCGTCCCCCTCATCAGTCGAAACTTGTCAGAATGCACATTATTCACTTTTACTTTCACCTCGGGAGCTTTATATAGCATCTTTACCCATTTAGTAAAAATCGGTCCGAGCTGGAACACTTTTAGGACTCTCCAGAGATATTTCCATTCTAAACTATTAAAGGCCTTGGCGGCGTCCAGAAAAAGAATGGCCCTTCTTCCCTCCTCGTCCGTTGGGACGTGGAGGTTCAGGTACACCCGTCTTATATTTGTGCTAGTGGACCTGCCAGGAATAAATCCTGATTGATCAGAGTGGACGAGTTTCTGTATAACTTTATTTAATCTAGCCGCCAAGACCTTTGTGAGAATCTTTGTATCTGAATTTAGCAAGGAAATAGGTCTGTATGAAGCAGGGTTAAGTGAATCTTTACCTTCCTTAGGAATCACTATTATTGTAGATTCCATCATAGATGAGGGGAGGTCTCCCCCTATCGCTGACCAATTTAAAACCCTCAACAACTCAGGGAGCAACACCCTTCCAAAATGCTACAGAGATATTAGCTTGTAAAAGAAGTTAGTGTCAACCTTCGCTCAGCCCCTCAATACATGGTTTGAATTGTGACCAATTTCTGCTAAATCGGCCCACATTTTGAGCCGTGAATGGCCCTGCCAGTGCCGCCTGACTTCGACTTTGACGAAGCCTGGTGATAAATTGTTCACTGAACAGTGACTGCAACCTATCAGATACCGTCACATGTTTGGGTATTCAGACAGCCCAAGGTGCTGCAGCTGCCTGAATACAATAGTTGGACTATTGTATGCTGCATGCTGAACAAGAGAAAGCTATGCATGTATGGCTATAAAAAAACTGTCACAGAATCCTGTGAGATAAAAGTGAGAAGGCAGGGCAGGTGTTTGTCGAAATCTTCTGCAGCATAGACAGGGGAGTAATAAACCAGCCAGTGAGACTCGGAGAACAGGAATGCACAAAATAAGTGTAAATGCACCAAAAATGCAGTTGCACTTCACATATTTAGCAATGGCTCAGCTTTAGAAACGGGATATTGAAACTTATTACAAGCTCATATGAAACATAACAGGTACATCTTATCTGCTCACAATTCCATATTTAACTTACAATGTATGCATTATTTTTCCTAATATTTCTTCTGAATGAAAGGAAAGGCAATTTCCATCAATCCTGCCAAAAAAAAAAAAAATGTATATATTATAGAATCATGTAAGAAATGTGACTGAAAACATTTCAAATTTTTGTCTCATGATGGATAAGGAAATAATAACTTCTGAATTATTAAGTACACTGCTATACACCCATACATACGTCCAGCAAACTTTTTCATAAAAACAGGGATTTTAGTTTCACATACATTACAATGTTCAAGCTAGCCAACTGCATCAACTCTCTGGCCAGGCCATACTCTACACTGCAATGTGCCAAATACCCACTTGCTTATAGTATACTTTATTGGACATATAGTGCCAATATAGCAAGTATGGCAGCAAGAAAATTGACCCAAGCACTTTGGTCCAAAAAATAGGATTTTTATAACAGCTTACCTGTAAAATCCTTTTCTTGCAGTACATCACAGGACACAGAGCAGCCATAGTTATAACTATGTGGGTTATACGCCAAATATAGGTGAATAGACACTGGTGCACTCAAAAGACAGGAAGTCCCCCTCTATATAACCCCTTCCATACAGGGAGTACCTCAGTTTTTGTAGCAAAGCAATATATAAATATTCAAATAAGAGGGGAGGGACCTCTGTGTCCCATGATGTACTCCAAGAAAAGGATTTTACCTGTAAGCTGTTATAAAAATCCTATTTTCTTTATCATACATCACGGGACACAGAGCAGCCATAGTAATAACTATGTGGGATGTCCCAAAGCAATGCCTTCTGAGGGGAGGGAGACACAAATCAAAGCAGGCCACCATCAGACGTAAGGACCTATACTCTGCTGCCTGCAGTACACTGCGCCCAAAGGCGGTATCCTCTTGCCATCTTACATCCACCTGATAGAATTTTGTGAATGTATGCACTGATGACCAAGTTACGGCCTTGCAAATCTGAGTCATAGAGGCTTGGTGATGCACTGCCCATGAAGCACTGACTGCCCTGGTAGAGTTTGCTTTAACTTGAAAAGGCAGAACCCTTCTTTTCAAACCATAAGCCTGAATAATAACTTGAGGAATCCATTTTGAAATAGTTGATTTCGATGCTGTCTGCTCTTTCCTGGGGCCTTCTGGCAGCACAAACAAAACATCAGTTTTCTGTATCTGAGTTGTTGCCTTCAGATAGGCCTTGACTGCTCTCACTACATCGAGAGAATGTAACAATTTTTCTTTCGCAGAGCGAGGTTCTCGAAAAAAGGAAGGCAGGGAGACATCCTGATTCAGATGAAAAACTGACACTACCTTAGGCAGAAAGGTTGGGTGAGGACGCAACACCACCTTGTCCTTATAAATAATTAAGTATGGCGCTTTACAAGAAAAAGCAGCTAATTCTGATACCCTTCTTGCGGAGGTTACCGCAACTAAGAACACCAATTTCCTTGTCAAAAGAAGTATAGGAATATTGTGCATCGGCTCAAAAGGCTGTCTTTGTAAAACCGACAAAACTAAAATCAAATCCCATGGGCACAAGGGTGTCCTAACTGGCGGAGTTATCCGAGTTACCCCTTGTATAAAGGCCTGGATCAAAGAATGCAAAGCAAGCAGTCTTTGAAAAAACACTGACAAGGCCGAGACCTGACCCTTGATTGTACTCAAGGCTAGCTTCATTTTTACCCCCAACTGTAGGAAGGCAATAATTCTACCTATGAGGATGCCATCTTACGGTCAAAGAAATAGGCGCATCCCTAGGCGCAATACTGCAGGGATGGCGAACTGCCACAGGCAAGGGCACGCTGACGCGCATAAGGATGCGCAGCATTGCAACCAGGCGGGTGCGCGGCCCCGTGATCAGACGAACGCGCATGCGCAACGGCACACGCACGACGTGATGGGGCGCCACTGCCTATTTAAACCCACTGCAGACAATGGCGCATCGCTGGTTTATCGCCAGCTTCCCCTGTGTTCCTGTGCCTTGTATATCCTGCTTATCTGATCTTCTGTGTACCAACCCGGCTTGTTTGACCTGCTCTTTCTGATTCCCCGGCTTGATCCTCGACTTGTACCTGACTTCCTCCTGCCTGCTCCCTGCATCTGACCCCGGCCTGGCTAATGGACTCTGCTTATCCTGTCTACTGTGCAAAGGGCTCAGCTGGTCTTTGATCACACCAATCTCGAACTGTTTACTGTGAACAACCCCTGGCCTGGCTCCTGACTCAGCTATCTAAGGACTCCACTGGTCCTCATTCACTGGACTTCCTAAAGCACGCCTGCTTCCAGTAACTTTGCCTGTCCTACCAAGTTTCTGGCAATCAGTTCCACCAATCAGGCAACCCATGCTTCTGTGGGCACCACATCACCTGTGTCACCTTCAGGGTTGTGTTGCGCTTGGCCGCAAGGGGAACCCTCCCAGCATCTCGGCCTCCTACCAAGCTCCTGACAGTATAAACCAGCCATGTCATAGGCCAACGAAGGTGTCTCCCCGATGGAAGCCGTAAACCAACAAAACACGGCCCTTACTCAAGTCATCCAGAAGCTTCAGGAAGAATACCTCCAGTTAAAGGGTCGCCTGCAGCACCTGCCAGTGACACCCACTTCCACAGATCAAGGCCCACCTTCAGCCAGCTCTCCCCTGGACGCTCCTACTGTGGTGATGCCCCCTCCGGAGCCACGTGTGCCAGCGCCAGAACGTTTTTCTGGAGATCAAAGGAAATTCAGATCCTTCAAAAATGCCTGCTACCTGTACTTGGCCTTGCAAACACGGACCACGTCTGTTGAAACCATGAAAGTAGGATTCATAGTTTCTCTACTAAGTGGTGAACCTCAGACATTGGAGCAAGAGAGTCCGGTTATTAACTCTGTGGACCAGTTCTTCAAAACCATGGCTTAGTTATACGACGACCCCCTGCGGGTGGCTACTGCCGAAGCTATTCTGCATACCTGACGGCAGGGTCAGCGCCCTGCAGAAGATTACACTGTGGAATTCCGCACATGGTCCACAGACTCAGGTTGGAATGAGGCAGCCTTAAGATATCAAAATTGGCTGGGGCTGTCTGAATCCCTCACGGATGAAATTGCCAGAGTAGGGACCCCCTCAACACTAGAAGATCTTATCCAAATAACCATTCAGCTTGACAGACGCTTGCGGGAATGCCAATCTGAATGCGCTCAAACCTTCCTTTCCACTCAGACACTGCCTGAAGCCTTGCCTCCATTGAATTCCATGCAGCTCGGCATGGTAAATCCAGCATTGACTGCAGAGGAGAGACTTAGAAAAAAATATAAGGGGTTGCGCTAATACCTGTGTACCTCAATACAATATCTACAGTGAAAATAATTGAATCATGACTGTAAATAAACCAAAAAATATTGTGCAAACATTGAATGTAAAAAAGTCCCATCAAGTGAAACCATCAAAAATGATATCTTAGTGAGTCCAAAACACCAACAAAACCCAACAAAAGTCCAAGTGATGATTAGTATTGATCCGTGACAACAAGGGAGGGTCCACCACCAGAAAATAGAAGGGGTAGCTCCTTACCAGATGGCCATGACCCCCCACTACAGAGGATCACAGCAAGCAGAAATCTTTACAGGCCAGAGTTAGGAACTGCCAACGATATCCACCAGAGGTCCTCTCAACATCAGTCACAGCAACGAACCCATGGCAAGGATCCCATAAAACACAGAGGGAGCTCACATAGTGTAAAACTGATAGATTTATTTAAATAAAACCGAATAACGAAATGCACACTTACAAAGCGTGATGAAAAAAACAGCCTTAAGTCCGGCTCCGTGGCCACCGGAGCTCGGACACACCCGTCCTGCTGGAGTACAATTCGCTTGGGGGTGACGTCAGCGCGTCGTCTGGCTCCGCCCTACGCGTTTCGTGACATCATCACGTCTTCCAGGGGCATTGAGGAGGAGAGGAGAGACTTTGTCGCCGACAGGGAACCTTTGCTTCTACTGCGGGGGAACGGGACATTTAATAAACAGTTGCCCCATAAGGCCTAAGAAACCAACCCCCCGCACTCCGGTCTGCTTCCAGGTGTCCACGTCTTCTTCAGCCCATATCGCTCTTCCTGTCACATTACAGGTGGCAGGAGAAGAAGTTCACCTCCCCTAGATTCCGGGGCATTCAGCTGTTTCTTGGATCTTGCCTTAGCAAAAAGACTCGCTATTTCTCTTAATTACAAGAAGCAAAGACTAACAGTTCATCTGGTTGATGGCTCAATGCCTAGTTCAGGGCAAGTCACCCAAGAAACAGTACCTCCACCGACTCAGGCCATCAGGAATTTCTTCGATTTGACATCCTAAGCTCCCCCATATTCCTGGTTATCTTGGGAATTCCATGGTTACAGGCGCACAATCCTCGGATTGATTGGTCCAAGAAAGAAGTAGTCTTTACCTCCTCCTACTGCCGGCAGCATTGTCTTGTGAATCCAAGGACTTTTCCACCTGTCTGTACTGTATTACTCACACCCAGTGTGGATCCCAATATGCCAGCAGCTTACCAGGAATTTTTAGATGTCTTTGACAAAAAGAAGGCGGGTACCCCCCCCCTCAACATCGTCCTTACGACTGCCCCATACGACTTGGCCGTATATTTCCTCTTTCCGAAAATGAACTTGAGACATTGAGGCAATATATTGACGAAAACCTAGAGAAGGGATTTATCCGCCCTTCCTTCTCTCCTGCCGGTGCTGGCATTTTCTTCGTTGAGATGAAGGATAAGACTTTAAGGCCATGTGTAGACTACAGGGAACTAAATAAAATTACCCTTAAGAATCGCTATCCGCTTCCCCTCATCCCGAACTCTTCCAGAGGTTCTGTACAGCTCACGTCTTCACCAAACTAGACCTACGTGGAGCCTACAACCTTGTCCGCATTCGGGAGGGGGACGAGTGGAAGACAGCATTTAGAACAATATTCAGATATTTCGAATATTTAGTAATGCCGTTTGGATTGTGCAACGCTCCAGCTACATTTCAGCACTTTATAAATTAAATTTTTCGGGAGTGCTTAGAACACTTTGTTGTCGTCTATCTCGACGACATTCTCATATTTTCAGCCACTCTGGAGCTTCATAGAACGCATGTCAAGAAAGTGCTGTGCATCCTCAGAACGCACAGGCTATATGTTAAGGCCGCGAAATGCGATTTCGAAAAGGCGACAATCCAATTCCTGGGGCTTATCATCACCACAGGTGGAATAACTATGAATCCTCAAAAGGTGAAGGCTATCCTTGAGTGGCCAGTTCCATCCGAAGGGTGTTCAGAGGTTCATCGGTTTTGCAAATTTCTACAGATTTATAAAGAATTTCTCCACCCATTACCCAGATAACCCGCCAACATACCAAATTCCAGTGGTCCATAGCAGCACAAACCGCCTTTGACCAACTAAAATCCTTCTTTACTTCTGCACCAATCTTACAGCATCCTGATCCTGCCATGCCCTACGTCTTGGAAGTCGATGCTTCGGAAGTAGCCACAGGGGCAGTACTTGCTTCACCCCATGGCCTTCTCCTCGCGGAAGATGAGCCCCCCAGAGAGGAACTAGGATGTGGGGGATCGGGAACTCTTAGCAATTAAAAATGCTCTGGAGGAATGGAGATATCTTCTGGAAGGTGCCATTCATCCTATCGCAATTTTTATGGACCATAAGAACCTAGAGTATCTCCGCATAGCCAAACGCTTAAGACCCTGACAGGCTCGATGGGCCCTATTCTTTTCAAGGTTCAATTTATCCTACCGCCCAGGGTTTAAGAATGGAAAAGCCGATGCCCTGTCCCAAATGTTCCAACACCCCTGAAGAGATCACACCCAGTACAATCTTGTCCCCTCAAAACTTCCTCTTGATCTAGCCTGATTTAAGGACTTCAATTAAGCAGGCTTTCACTCAGTGCACAGAAGCAGAAATCTCCTCCATAAAACATCAGGAGGGGCTCCTTTGGCACCAAGACAGGATTTTCGTTCCACAGCAAGCCAGGCTACAAGTTCTGAAAACGTTTGACACCTTTGCAAGTTATCAGCAATCAAGATATGCTTATCCACAGCTTATCATCCACAGAGTAACGGTCAAACTGAAAGGACTAAGCAAACGCTAGAGCAATATCTACAGTGTTTTTGTTCTTTTTCTCAAGATGACTGTATTTCATTATTGCCCTGTGCGGAATTCGCATGTAACAACTCTGTGCATACTGCTACCAACCAGTCACCCTTCTGGGCAAATTACGGTTTCCATCCCTCATTTTTACCTAATATCATTCCCGCGTCCCCCGTTCCGACAGTTCAATACAGAATACATTTCATACCGGTAAATTACAGAATACTCCAGGATGCAATGCAGAAAGCTCAAGAAGGGTACAAGAAGCAATGTGACAAGAAGAAAAAAAAGGAAACCCTGCTTTTAAGATTGGGGACAAAGTGTGTCTTTCATCAGCAAACCTCAAACTGCCATGTCCATCCCGGAAATTGGGACCCAAGTTTGTGGGTCCTTTTGAAATTAAACGTGAAGTTAACCCAGTAGCTTTTGAACTTGACAGAATCTTATAAGATCCATCCTTTATTTCATGTTTCACTGTTTAAACATATCATCTCTAGTCCTTTTTTCAGGGAGAGTAGAAGTTTCCTCACCTTCAGTCCTGGTTGGAGATAAGACTGAATTTGAAGTTAAGTCTTGTCGGAGAGGTAGGACAATTCAACTCTTAATTAAATGGAAGGGATATGCTGCAGAAGAGAACTCTTGGGAACCTGCGAGCTATGATCACGCTTCTAGGCTTATACAGAGGTTACGCAACAGTCTCCCCGAAAAAATGGGCACCTCTGGGCATCCGGAGGCTGCCCTTTGGGGGGGGGCACTGTCAAGGAAATAGGCACATCTCTAGGTGCAATACTGCAGGGATGGTGAACCGGCACAGGCAAGGGCATGCTGATGCGCACCAGCACACAAGGATGCGCAGCATTACAACCAGACGGGCGCACGGCGCAGTGATCAGGCGAACGCGCATCTGCAACGGCACACGCACAATGTGATAGGGGCGCCACTGCCCATTTAAACCCACTGCTGACAATGGCGCAATGCTGGTTTATCGTCAACTTCCCCTGTGTTCCTGTGCCCTGTATAACCTGCTTATCTGATCTCCTGTGTACCAACCTGGCTTGTTTGACCTGCTCTTTCTGATTCCCCGGCTTGATCCTCAGCTTGTACCTGACTTCCTCCTGCCTGCTCCCTGCATCTGATCCTGGCCTGGCTAACAGACTCCACTTATCCTGTCTCCTGTGCAAAGGGCTCAGCTGGCCTTTGATCACACTGATATCGGACTGTTTACTGTGAACAACCCCTGGCCTGGCTCCTGACTCAGCTATCTAAAGTACTCCACTGGTCTTCATTCACTGGACTTCCTAAAGCACACCTGCTTCCAGTAACTTTGCCTGTCCTACCATGTTCCTGGCAATCAGTTCCACCAATCAAGCAACCGTGCTTTTGTGGGCACCACATCACCTGTGTCACCTTCAGGGTTGTGTTGCGCTCAGCCGCAAGGGGAGCCCTCCCAGCATCTCGGCCTCCTACCAAGCTCCTGACACTTTTGGTTTCACACCAGAAAACATAGGACCTCCAGACTCTATAATAAATGGTCCTCGAAGCCGGCTTCCTTGCATTAATCAGGGTAGCTACCACTGAACCTGAAAGCCCCCGACTCTTTAGAATGTGGGCTTCAACAGCTAAACTGTTAAATTTAAATAAAAAGAGTCCACGGATCCCCTACTGCCATCTTTATGATCTCTGCATACTAGGATCTTCTGGGCCATGCCGGGGCTACTGGAATTACTGGCTTCCTTTCCTCCTTGATCCTGTGAAGAAGTCGCGGTAGCAGCTGAACTGGGGGAACGCATAAATCAGTAAAAACTGATCCCACGGGGTCACTAACGCATCTGTTCCGTATGTGAGTGGATCCCTTGTTCTCGACACAAAGCTGTCCAACTTCTTGTTGGAATATTGCCAATAAAATTTCGGGATGTAGAGACCATTCTCCCGGGAATAATTGTTGACAGTTCAAGAAATCTGCCTGTCAATTCTCCACCCCCGGAATGAAGACTGCAGATAGGCAAGGTACATGCTCCTCTGTCCAAGTCAGAACATGGTTCACCTCTCTTTGGGCTGCTTGACTTCTGGTGCCCCCTTGGTTATTGATATAGGCCACTGCTGTGGCAATGTTGGATTGTATCCTGACAGGACAATTCCACAACCTGAATGTCCAGGCCATTAGAGCCAGACGGGCCACCCGAATTTCTAGGATATTGATGGGCAAGGTCTTTTCGGACTCTGACTACCTCCCTTGGACAGTGATCTCTTCCAGGACTGCTCCCCAGCCCAGTAGGCTGGCATCCGTAGTTACTACCTTCCAGGTAACCGGTATGAAGGATTCTCCCTTCTACAAATTTTTGGTTATCAACCACCAACTGAGACTCTGGCGTACCCTTGGGGCCACATTCATTGGATAATCCAAGGCTTGGGTCTTCTTGTTCCAAGCAGACATAATATTGTTTTGCAACAGTCTTGAATGAAACTGCTTCAAATGAAGCCACCATCTTCCCTAGCAACCTCATGCTAAGGCGAATGGAAGGACCCTTCCTTGCCCTGACCAGCTGGACCAGTTCTTTTATAGCGCTGAATTTCATCTGGGGCAAAAATACTCTTTTTTGGGCTGTGTCTATAACCAGACTTTAATACTCCAGCCTCCCTACTGGTCGCAAGGATGATTTCTCTACATTGAGAGTTCAACCCAGGTGTTCCAGATACTTGACCGTGCTGGACACAGTCTGGTCTAACCGTGCCACCGACTGATCTACCAGCAGCAAGTTGTCTAGGTACTGCTATACCCTGGCCCCTTAGTCTTGCTAGTACTGGGGCCAGAATTTTTGTAAACACCCAGGGCGTGGTGGCTAACCAGAAGGGCAAGGCCACGAACTGAAAGTGGTGCTGTTCTACCCCAAAGCACAGAAACTTCTGGTAAGAGCAAAAAATTGGCACATGCAGATATGCTCTTTGATGTCTATTGACGCTAGAAATTCTCCTCCCTGTAGGATCGATACGACTGACCAGATTGACTCCATGCAAAAAGAGCAGATGTTTAGGAAGCGTTTCAGATCTTTGAGATCTAGAATGGGTCTGACATCTCCATTTGGTTTTGGCACCATGAACAGATTTGAATTAAACCCCTTGCCCTGCTCTTCTGAGGTGGTCTCTATTATTACCCCCTGAGACATCAATCGGTCATGAAGCCAGAAATAAAGACCTTCTCTTCACTGGGTCTTTGGGAACGTTTGAACTTAGAAAACGAAATGGTGGAAACTCTTGAAACTCTAGCTTGTAGCCTAGGGCTACCACAGAAATTACTCATTTGTCTTGGATCTCTTTTTGCCAAGCCTCTGAAAACCACAAAGTCTTCCCCCCACTCGATTGAGCGGGGGCACCCCTTCATAAGGAGGCCTTGGGACTCTGCTTTGTAGGCTTCTGCCCCCAGGGTTTCTTCTGGCCCTGTGCTTGGCCTTGACTCCTACCCTTTGACCCTGACGGCAGGGGCCATCGTGACTGCCTGGAGGCTGTCGTTCTGGCACCAGAGAGGAAGCCCGTTTGAATAAAGGATGCCTACTTCTACTCTTAACTGGTAGAAGGGTACTCTTACCGCTTAAAATTTTTTAGATGTATTTATCCAAATCTTCCCCAAACAACCTTTTTCCATGAAAGGGAAAACCAGCCAATAGCTTTTTACACGGCATCTCAGCTGACCAATGCTTTAGCCACAGAATTCTAGGCATATGCACTAACAGGAGAGCAAGGCGTGACGCCTGATGAATAGAATCTTTGATAGCATCAACCGCAATACATAAGGCCCTTGGTAGCTCAGCTAAATCTTGGGCCTCTTCTCCTCGAGCAGGCACATCTTTGATAACCTGCTTAACTTGGTCCCTTAGGGATTAACAAATGCCTATTGCTGCTACTGCAGGTTGTGCTACTGCACCGGCTACAGCAAATGAGGCCCTAAGCAAAGACTCCAGTTTTTTATCAGCTGGATACTTAAACACCTGGACATTGTCCACTGGACAAGTTAAACTCCTATTCACAGAGGAAATAGCAGCGTCTACTGCTGGCAAACCCCACTTTTTAGTAAATTTTTCTTCCATAGGGTAAAGAAGAGAAAACCTCTTAGGAGGAAGGAAATGCTTATCTGGGTGATCTCAGTCAGCATATATCAGCCGCTCCAGCAATGGGTGTACAGGGAAAGCATGTGAACCCTGTCGGGTCCTTAGAGAACCCAAAGAGAAAAAAGGAACTTCAGCTGCCTCTGCTGGGGGCAACTTATAACCAGAATGGACCAATTCCATAAGGGATTGAACCAGTAATCTTTGGGATTGCGAGGCTGAGAAAGGCTCTTCAGATACTGAATCCTCCTCCGAGGAGTCCTCTGTATGCCCTTCTCCCTGATCCCCTAAAAGTAACTCAGCATTTCCTGCCCATTCCTGTTCCAATACTGAAAGATCAAGGGCAGGAGAAGGGGATCTGCTGCATTTTCTCCTATCCTGGGAGGAGGATGCGAGCATATCTTCCCTTCCAAACCAGCTAATGCTGAAGCCAAATCGTCCTTAGTGACGTATGCAGAGGCTGAAATGTTGGAAGCAGCTACAACACCTGAGAGTCTAGGCAGCTCAAACTGACCAGTTGCTTCAGGTCTTTCAGGGGAGGATGGTACTGTGGAAGCATGACTAGGATCCTCAGACCCTGACCGCGGCACCCTAGCACTCCCCCTGCTGTATTCCCCCTTCTACTTCGGGAAGACATAGTCCTAAGCACAAAAAGCAGAGGTACTAACACAGTGCATCTACTGCTGAGCTCTAGTCCAGCAAATAAATATTATGCCGCTATAATTGCTCAGCCTGATGCTGAGTAGACGTGCCTTAAGTATGCCTGTATCCAACACCCATACAGCTTACATGCCCTCTTATGCTCTGTGTCCCTCCGTCAGCCACCAGTCTCTTTCAGAGTGAAATGCTTTAAAGCCAGTAAGCCCTGCGTCGTGTATTACGCGCGCGCCGTTTCCACATGCACGCTGGCCGCGCCTAAGCCACGCCCCCTGTGTTCCAGGAACGCCTCCCCCCTTTTTATTTAAAGGAGCCGATTCCCGCGCGTGTGGACAGGCCGGTCCTGTGTGGGCGGCTCAGGGGGGCGAGGGGCACTCACCAGGGGGATGCCTGGCCGCTGCAGGAGGCGGATGGTCCCCCAAACCCCTACCAGTAGCCGAGACAGAGCAGAGTAAGAGCAATGCTGTTCCACAAGAAGCGTTTTGCTGACACTGAGCACAATACTGGGGAAGCATGGCATGTTAGACACCAGGTATGTTACACTTTACACCCTCTAGTGGTAAAACACAGGCCAGACATCGTCTACTCAAAAAAGAAGTCCACAAGTGAACCATTATGCATTCCTTAGGATCTTCTTAACTTACCATTCCTGTCGCAGGATACTGCTGGAAATCACAGACAGACCCAATCTTCACCCATCACGGCGGTCCGTGTCATGACAGACCTTCAAGGACCGGGTTCCCCTTGTATATGGGGTCCACTCCCTTGGACTTGTACAGCACCCTGCCAGAGCAACCTTTGGTTTAGTTATGTGACCAAGGCACAGGATCCCAGGGTCCAGCCCTCAAAGGAGAAGCATTACAGGCAGGAAACCTCGCTCTTCTTCCTTGAGGCCCGGATACCATCCATTTTGGCCTTTTTTGGCACTTTGACTGGATCCGATTGCATAGCCACTTGATCCTGCCAAGGATCTCCAACAGAGCTCTTCTTAGCACTTCAATAACCGTGACCAACACCTTAGACACTGGCGAAAAAACTGAGGTACTACTTGTGTGGGAGGGGTTATATAGAGGGGGACTTCCTGTCATTTGAGTGCACCAGTGTCCATTCACCTATAGGTGGCGTATAGCTCACATAGTTATTACTATGGCTGCTCTGTGTCCTGTGATGTATGATAAAGAAAAGAAGCTGCTTATCAAGGACACCGGTGGCTTCTTTTTTGGACCAAAGTACTCTTGCTTGTCTCAATTTTCTTGTTAGGATTTATTATTAGCTCCATGGACTGCACTAACTTAGTGAGTTGGCAGTAATTTACTCTATGAACCTTTGTTATTTTTATTTCAGTATTTTTTGATAGCAAGTATGGCAAACAAGTACATTTTATTTTTTATTCAGATGTTAAAAAATAAAAATAGTGAGAAACCTATTCCTGTGTATTTTACAAAAATTATGATAGATAATTTGGTGTCAGAGGAGGCTGCTAACAGTTTTAGTATTTGTCAAATAAACATTTACACAAACAGCAAAAGACAACATGCTGATTTGCTATGTTTAATGAAGATTCCAGCAAACTACTCCATAGAGAAGATAGAATAGGTTTTGTGTGGGAGTGTCAAACACCAGAAGTCAAAAATTTTTTTTCCTTTTATTTGCTGAAACACAAATTGTACATCTAGCAGGCCAACTGCAAAACTGCATTCAGGCAACACAATTTAACACCTGATACTTGTCAGCCAGTACAGCAGTTCTGGTGAACAAAAATATATCTAAATATATAACTCGCGCTAGAAGTACATATAAAATATGATTAAAAAAAGAATTGAATGTGTAACATGTGAAGTTGCAGCTGCTGTACACAAAGTGCTAACACTTGACAAATAGATAACTAAAAAGAATTACAGCGCTCGCAAATAAGTAAATAAAATGCAGACAATAAATGAAACAATTCATAAACAATTAGTGAAAATCCAAACAAATGGTAATAAGTGATGAGCTCCACTATTGAAGTGCAGTCGTGCTCCAAAACTCCAGGTGTGCCACACTCCCTCCTGTGTCCCCACTCACCGGATAGAATGGACCCCTAGCTTTTCAGTCTGGGGGTCGTTCAGGCTTTGAGATGTTGGCCAGGGATGGCTGAGTCACATCAGTGTACCAAGAACATCTCCAGTATTTATAACCATCAAATGTGGATCATGATGCCCAAAATAATGAAAAGAAAAGGCACCATAGTGAAGTACTGTTAATTCTTTGTTTAACAGTACTTCCTGAGGAAGAGGGAAATTTAAGACCTCCAATAATTTTTTCTTGAACATTTGAGTAAATGGACAAACAGTTCAAATATTTTGCCATTTGTATTTGGCGCTCCTACACTCCTACAGAAGCCCACCTTTTTTGCAGACCATACAGTCTTTGTCAGTTGCTGTCATTGCTGTCAGCAGTTCTCTTCTAAGTGCTCAGGCTGCTCAGCTGTAAGATAATTATCAGCACTGATTGATTCCTCAGTAGCTCACCTGGTCATCATTATCTGCTCGTCAGTCCCACCTACAGCCAGCCCCTTCTGGCTATTTAACCACATCAATATCGGGCACTTTCACCCCCTTCCTTCCCAGGGCAATTTTCAGCTTTCAGCGCTCTCGCACTTTCAATGACAATTGCGCGGTCATGCTACGCTGTACCCAAATGAAATTTTTATTATTTTGTTCGCACAAATAGAGCTTTCTTTTGGTGGTATTTATTCACGACTCGCAATATAAGTAAAAAAAGAGCGGAAATTTGGAGAAAAAACAATTTTCTTCTTTCTATTTTAAAAGAAATCAATTTTTTTTTTTTTTATAAATTTAAGCCAAAATGTATTCTACTACATGTCTTTGGTAACAAAAATCCTGTTAAATGTATAATAATTAGTTTGTGTGATCACGGACAGATGTACGCAGATGATCATTGGGACATATGATTTTACTGTTACATATGTGGGGGACAGGTGTTTTTACTGTGTGAGGACATGTGTGGGGACATGTGTTTAGGGGACATTGTGTGTTTACATTGTAGGGTGACACTAGGCTGGTGATCAATGTGTAAAAAGCTGTAAAAAACAGCTAATGCTCACTGATCACCAGCCGTCTGCAGCGATCCGCTCTCCTCACTGACAACCTTTGTGTGAGGAGAGCTGATAGCCTAGTAACCGGCTCTGTATTTACATCACATGTCGGCTGTGATTGGACACGGCCGCCATGTGATCAGGAGGGCCAATCACAGAGCCCTCTTGCATGTCGGGCACACGCGCGATCCCCCTCCTTCTGTGGGACATTCCTGAATGTCCACTCAGAAGGAGGAAGCGCCCACCTGGCCATATGTATGCAATGGCCTGGAGGGAGGTGGTTAAACTGTCTTATTCATTTCTTTCCTGCCTTCATCTTGGTTAATATATCTGGAGTTTCTCAGCTGTGTTCCTGTGAAAGACTTTGCCCGGCTGATGTCCCTTCTGGTTTCTGATCCTGTTCTTCTGCCTCCGACTATGCTGATCTCTGGCTTCCTGATTACTGGCTTTCGATCCCTGGCTTATGTTTTAACTACATTTACTGATCTGTACCATTTTTACTATTACATTAAAGGTGTGATTTTTACTACATTGTCTGTCTCAGTCTGATTCATGGTTCCTGACAGTAGGCGAAGGCCATGAATTCAGAAGATGCAGGCAATCCACCTAGTGGTAATATTTTTTCCAGATTGAATGAGCAAGTCCACTGCATGGATTATTTTGCCATAGCATTACAGATGCTCCTGATTCACACTGCTCACCTGGATCCTCCCACTGTGGCTGTTCGGGTACAACCAGTGTTGCAGGCTGTCCCTGCTGCTGCTGCTCCAGTCTCTGTGCAGGTACCCACCTTGAATATTACCTCTGTAAGAGGTATGCCTGGTTCCGCTCCGCTTCCCCAGTGATTTGGGGGCAATCCAGTTCAATGCAGAGAGTTTCTAGACCAGGATGGGATATACTTTAGATGCTGCCCCAGGTGTTCCCTATGGACAGAAGCAAAGTTGGCTTTATTGTTTCTCTGCTTTCTGATAGAGCCTTGGCCTGGGCAAACCCTCTTTGGGAGATGCAAAAACCCAGTTACACTGAGTTTGTGGCTTCCTTTAAAAGGGTATTTGACATTACCGCTCGCTCCACTTCTGCTGCCAAAAGCCTCATGTCCATCAGAGTACGAGAACTGTTGCCGATTATGACATTGAATTCCGTACTCTGGTAGCAGAGATTGCTTGGAACAATGAGGCCCTCCTAGCTGCTTTTTCTCATGGTCTCTCGGATAACATTAAAGATGAGATAGCAGCTCGAGACATACCTACGGATCTGGAGAAGTTAATCAAGTTTGCCATTCTCATTGACTCCAGACTCCGAGAGAGACCTTCCTTTAAGGAGCGCTTGAGGAAGCCTCCTGTATATTTGGCTCCAAACTTTGCATTCCCATCCTTACCTCCCTTACCTCCCATGCCTCCTGGTACCGAGTCCACCAGTGAAGTAGAACCCTTCACTCATCTGCAGAGGAGAGGGCATTTAGGACGGAGAGATTTTTGAAGTCTTGTCCTATGCGTCCGGGAAACGCCCACAACTGAGGTCCTGTAGGGGACAGACCTTAGGTGGCCTTGTTGCATCCCCAGTTATCCTGAAGGATAAACCTCTATTTACAGTTACCCTTTCTTGGTCTGACTCGTCCATCAATACACAGGCTCTAATCGACTCTGGGGATGCAGGCCTGTTCATAGATAGTGTCTGAGCACTCGATTCCGCTGCAGCTTTGTGCAATTTGCAATTGAGGTTATTGATGGGAAACCTCTACAGCCTGCCCATGTGACCCATGAGACTGCTCCATTAACCATGGCTGTAGGGGCCTTTCACCATGAGATTATCCAAGTAATTTCCTCACCTCATTACCCGATAGTCATTGGTTATCCTTGGTTACAGAGGCACGATCCCTCTTTTGATTGGCATTGTGCTGAGGTTCTTTCCTGGTCGCCACAATGCAGTACAATATGTTTTCAGAAAGTGGTTAAGGTCTTGTGAACCTCTTAACTCTCCTCCTGGCCAGAGGAGTACCACGAATTGAGTGAATTCTTTGACAAAGGTCAAGCTGGTAGTTTGCCTCCACACCAATCGTATTATTGCGCAATTGACCTTCAACCTGGTGCCATGCCCCCTCGTGGCCGGGTCTACCCTTTGTCTGTCTCAGAGGATAAAGCCATTGAGGAATAAGTTGCTGATTCACTTTCTGGAGGGTTCATCCGCAAATCATTGTCTCCTACTGGCTTCTTCTTTGTGAAAAAGAAGAGTGGTGAACTGAGACCTTGTATCGAATATAGGGGTCTCAGTCGCATCACGATTAAGAACGCTTATCCAATTCCTTTGATTATGGAATTATTTGACTGCCTCAAAGGAGCAATGGTTTTCACAAAGCTTGATTTGAGAGGGGCATACAATCTTGTGAGGATCAAGGAGGGTGACGAATGGAAAACTGCATTTACTACCAGGACCGGACATTACCAATACCTCGTAATGCCGTTTGGACTCTGCAACGCTCCTGCAGTTTTTCAGGAATTCATCAACAATGTCCTCTGAGATATGTTGCAGCAATGTGTGGTGGTTTATCTTGACGATATTCTCATATATTCAAAATCCCTAGGGAGCCACCATGTAGATGTCTCCCGTGTACTACAGAGGTTGAAAGTTAATAACCTGTATCGTAAGTTGGAAAAGTGTGAGTTCCATCGTGAACAGATTAAATTTCCTTGGTTATATCATTTCTACTGCCGGTTTTTCGATAGACTCAGAGAAACTATCTGCAGTTCTACAGTGGCCTCGGTCCGTAGGCCTATGCCTGCTACAATGTTTTCTTGGCTTTGCCAGTTATCGGAAATGTATTCATAGCTTTTCTTCTCTGGTCAAACCCGACTAACAAGACCAGGAAGGACGGCAACCCACAGAATTGTTTCAGCTCCTGTACTGGCACATCTTGATCCTACCTTACCCTTCATTTTTGAGGTTGATGCATCTAAGATTGGAGTAGGCTCCCTTCTGTCTCAACATTCTACCTCTGAGAACACTTTACATCCTCATGGCTACCTTTTTAAGAAATTGTCTCCTGCAGAATGCAATTATGACATTGGGGATAGAGAATTGCTAGCTATCATTTTAGCTCTTAAAGAATGGAGGCATCTCCTCGAGGGTACCACTGTGACGCTCCTCATTTTGACTGACCACAAGAATCTCACATTCTTGTCTGAGGCTAAATGCTTATCTCCCAGAAGGGCACAAATGGGCTCTTTTTTCTGTCAAGCTTCAATTACATTAGTCTCATTCTTACCCGGTACTAAGAATGTAAGGCCTGATGCATTGTCATGACAGTTTTCCTCCTCCTCCAAGATGGAGTCGGTTCCTACTCCTGTGATATCTCTAGATCGCATTCTAGCCTCTATTTGCACTAGTCTCACTTCACCTTTGGGTGACAGAATTCTTGCTGCTCAGATCCCATCTCCTCCTGTAAAACCTTGTGACCGCTGCTTTGTCCCCGAGAATCTCATGCACTGCTTTGAGCAGACATGCATAATATAACGGGGTACTAACATTTATAGGTAAAGTTGATCCAGGGAAAATCTGATTGCCTCTTGGGGGATCAGGAAGGAATTTTTCCCCCTGCTCTAGCAAATTGGAGCATGCTCTGCTGGGGTTTTTTGCCTTCCTCTGGATCAACTGTGGGTATAGAATTGGGTATATTGGATTGTACAATATTTTTTATTTTGTTTTTTTATTTTTTTATGGTTGAACTGGATGGACTTGTGTCTTTTTTCAACCTGACTAACTATGTAACTATGTAACATACCATTCCCCCAAGGCAGCTGGTCATCCAGGGAAGAATCAGCTCATCTGGTCTATTTCTCAACAATTCTCGTGGCCTAATCTCTGCGCTAATGTAACCGCCTTCATAGCTGCTTTTTCTGTGTGTGCTCAGAGTAAAACACCACAACACCTTCCAGTGGGCCTCCTAAAAGCCATACCCTATAGAAAGAGGGCTTGGACTCACTTGTCTATAGATTTTATTGTGGAGTTACCCAACTCCCAGGGCAACACAGTTATTCTTATGGTGGTTGACCCATTTTGCGAAGATGTCTCATTGTATTCCATTTAGGAAGTTGCCTACATCCAAAAAACTGGCATCCATTTTCACTCGGGAGATCTTTTGGTTACATAGGCTACCTAAGGTTATCATGTCGGACAGGGGTAGCCAGTTTGTGTCCAGGTTTTGGCAAGCTTTTTGTGCTCAGTTGGGAATTTAGCTTTCCTTCTCCTTGGTGTATCACCCACATTCCAATGGGGCCGCAGAATGAACCAACCAAACCTTGGAGCAGTTCCTACATTGCTATATTTCTGACCAACATAACAACTGGTCAGACCTCTTACCTTGGGCGAAGTTTGCTCACAATAGTGTCATCAATGCCGCTTCCTGATTGTCTTCGTTTATGGCAAACTATGGTTTCCAACCATCCATGTTGCCTGACACATTAGTTCCTCACAGAATTCCTGTGTTAGAGGAGCATCTCAGTTCCACTTGGGTGCAGGTCCTTGTGACGTGCCAGTGATAGGTACAGACTCTATGCTGACCGCCAATGCCTACTTGCCAGTTCGGACCAGGTTGGGGAGAGGGTCTGACTGCCCTCTTGTAATCTCTGACTCTGTGTTCCCTCACTAAAACTGGCGCCGCGGTATATTGGGCCTTTCTGTATTCTCCATAGGATCAACCCAGTGGCTTACGCATTAGACCTTAATTCTAACATGCGTATTTCAAATGTATTCAGGTTGAGAACCATTAACAGTATGAGATACAATCCATCACTGACTCCTGTAGGTCCTGTTGGCACATACAGTACCTTGTTCATTGAAAAGGGTATGGTCCGGCGGAATGCTCTTGGGTCTCATCATCGGCGGTACATGCTCCTGTTCTCCTCCGTGCTTTCCATAAATGTTTTCCCCTCAAACCTGGTGCCCCTCCAAGGGGGAGGGGTCGTTGAGGAGGGGGTACTGTCAGGGCTTGGCTCTTAGCAGCTCTCTTCTCTGTGCTCGGGCTGCTCAGCTATCAGATATTTTTCAGCACTCATTGATTCCTCAGTAGCTCACCTGGCTATTTAAATTGCCTTGTTCATTCCTATCCTGCCTTCAATTCGTTCAACATATCTGGAGATTCTCTACTGTGTTCCTGTGAAAGACTATGCCCAGCTGCCGCCCCTTTTGGTTCCTGATCCTGTTCTTCTGCCTCCGACTACATTGATCTCTGGTTTCCTTATCACTGCCTTGACTGATTACCCACTTTGGCTTCCGATCCCTGGCTTATGTTTTGACTACGTTTACTGATCGATACCATTTTTTACCATTACATTAAAAAGGTGTGATTTTTTACTGCATTTCTGTCTCAATCTGATTCATGGTTCCTGGGAGTAGCCTAATCTGAATACAAAAACTTCTCAAAAGTGAACCAATTTAATCCTGCATCACTGAAACCACTACCAAATAGAATAATGAACCCAAGAAATGTTACAAAATATATCAATGTATATATATATAGGTCAGGTAAAATTTGAGGAAGATTGACATCAGAAAGGCAGCAGGACCAGACGGGGTGTCAGGCCATATACTGAGGGGATGTGCAGACCAGTTAGCAGGTGTTTTTACTGATATTTTTAATTTGTCAGTGAAGCAGGCTGCAGTACCTTCTTGTTTTAAATCTACTACTATTGTCCAAATACCTACAAAATCAGCGGTAGCGTGCTTAAATGATTATCACCCAGTTGCCCTAACTCCTATCATCATGAAATGTTTTGAGAGGCTCGTATTTTCACATCTTAAGGCAAGCATTCCTGTTGATCTGGATAAGTATCAGTTTGCCTATCGTGCAAATAGATGCACAGATGATGCAATTGCTATTGCATTGCATGCTGCCTTGACATATCTTGAGCACCCAAACACATATGTTAGGATGTTATTCATTGATTTTAGCTCTGCATTTAACACAGTAGTTCCTGACAAATTAGTGAAAAACTTAAAAGCTTTGGGCCTATGTCCATTGCTGCGCTCATGGATTAGGGATTTTCTAACAAACAGGCCACAAATGGTGAGAATAGGAGATCAGATGTCTAACACTATTATTTTGAATACAGGGGTACCACAGGGATGTGTGTTAAGTCAGACAGCTTATAGACTGGAAATTCAACATTTGGTTGAGTGGTGTAGAGAAAATGATTTAATAGTCAATACTGCATAAACTAAAGAAATAATAGTGGATTATAGGAGATCAAGAAAGATCAATCATTGCCCGGTTTATATAGGAGGTGAGGAGGTGGAAAGGGTGAACACTATTACATTTTTGGGAGTGCATATTACAAGGGAGTTGTCATGGTCTCAAAATACTTTTTTTTCTAGTGAAAAAAGCGCAGCAGAGACTGTTTTTCCTTCGGAGACTGAAGCAGGCTGGACTGCCCTTAAGGCTTCTGGTCAATTTCTATCAGTGTACCATTGAGAGTATTCTTCTCCACTGCGCTGTAGTGTGGTATGCCAGCTGCAGGGCAGAGGATAAGAAGTGCCTGTCTCGCATGGTGAAAACTGCACAGCGGATCATAGGAATAGAGCTATTGAATTTGGACACAGCATATGCCAGCCGATTGAAAAAGCGAGCAAAAGCTATTAGAATTGATCCAACCCACCCAGGTTACAGTGTGTTTGTCCCATTGCCATCTGAAAAAAGATATAGGACACTTAAAATGCACACTAATCGCTTAAAGCATAGCTGTATTGTCCATAATCCCATCAGGTACAGTGTTTTAGGAATTTTATGTGGAATTCTAAAAAAAAAAAAATTAATTAATTTATTTTTAAATAACATTTTATATTTTGATATATATAAATAGATATGTGGGCATGTGCTAGGAGTATGTATGTGTGTTTTTGTTGATAAGTGTTTTATTGCTGCTGTAAAGAGTACCCGGAAAAATTGTGCTGTATGTATACAATGACAATAAAGTATATCTATCTACTATGTATCAATAGCTTTGAGTACAAAAAAAATACAATGAATTGAGAATATGATTCATATAATTTACGGTAATTTCAAAAGATCATTTTTCATTAGTTATGTTTTTATTGCCGTTGTTTATATTATGCAAGTCTTTTAATTTTATGTGATACTTTTTTTAAAAACACATATAAAAGTGTTACCAAATACGTTTGATAGCATTTGATTTCATATTTATGTACCTTAGAACACAAGCTTTTTTATAATTTCTATAGTTGTTTTGTAGCCCCGATGAAGGGGGGGGGGGGTGCTTTGACTCCTAAAACATATTGGGTATGTTATTTGATCATATTATTAACAAACAAAATTGGATGTTTGTACTTATTACATCACGGAACACAGCACATGGTTTAAATCATGACTACCTGGGTTATGCGTCACCTATAGATGAATGGACGCTGGCAGAAAGAAACAGACAGGAAATCCCACCTATACAACCACTCCTACTCAGTTAGCTCCTCAGTTTTGTAGCAAGCAATGAACTCCAACAGAGAGGAGGTACCTCTGTGTCCTGTAATGTACTCCGAGAAACAGGCAAGTCCAAAAATCCAATTTTCTTTTTCATACATCATGGGACACAAAGCAGGGTATAAATCATGACTACCTGGGATGTCCCAAAGCAATGCACATGAGGGAAGAGAGACACAGTAGCCATCATCAGGCCCAAAGAAACAACTCCATAACCCTAAATACACTGCAGCAAAAAGCCAAAACCTCAGTGGCCATTACATACACCTGGTAAAACCTTACAATGGTGTGTACCGCAGACCAGGTTGCAGCTGTGCCAACTTGAGCCACTGCTGCCTGATGACGGATAACCCAAGAGGCTCCAACACTTCTGGTAGAGTGAACAACATGTGTACCAAGGAGTGAGAAGAAATTGGTCTCTGGAAAAAAAACTGCCAGGGCTGATACTTTAATGGTACTTAAGACCAAATTCAACACCACCCCTGATTAGAGAAAAAGCCAAAAAAACATCCAATGCACATATTTTTAGGGATGAAACTTCATTACCTCCCACCAGTGTACATAAGACCTCCAGGTCCTATGGTTAATCTTCCTGGAAGAGGGCTTCCTGACTTTCAATAATGTGGTAATAACCGCATCAGAAGCTCCTGTGTTTCAAATTCAATAGTCCAGCCAATAAAACCAGCAACTGTAAAGCAGGATGCAATATTGGACCCTGAGACAGGAGGTCCAGTCAAGTCATAAGTGCCCAAGGGCCGTCCACCACCAATACCATGTTCTCTTGGGTCAAGCTGGTGCAACTAAAACCACCAGTGTTCCATCTCCTCATATCATGGAATAAATGGATTTTTAAAACAGCTTACCTGTAAAATCCTTTTCTTGGAGTACATCACGGGACACAGAGCACCATAATAATGACTATCTGGGTTATATGCTACCTTTAGGTGATTGGACACTGGCAACCAATAGTAAGAAGGTTCCTCCCATACAACCCCTTCCATACAGGAAGTACCTTTAGTTTTGTAGCAAGCAATGAAGATCCCAGAAAAGAAGGGAGGGACCTCTGTGTCCCGTGATGTACTCCAAGAAAAGGATTTTACAGGTAAACTGTTTTAAAAATCCATTTTTCTTTATCGTACATCACGGGACACAAAGCACCATAATAATGACTATCTGGGATGTCCTAAAGCAATGCATTTGAGGGGAGGGAACATAGTATTCCTAGATCCCCTTAAGGCCCAGGACTTATAAAGCCGCTTGCAGCACGCTGTGGCCAAAAACAGTCTCCCTTTGAGATCTAACGTACAGCTGGTAAAACCTGGTGAACGTATGAACCGAAGACCAAGCGGCTGCTTTGCCAAGCTGAGCCATAGAGACCTGTTGGCGCACTGCCCATGATGTACTAACTCCTCTAATAGAGTGAGCTTTGAAATATCGAGGTGGAACCCTGCGTTTCAACTCATAAGCCTGGATAATGAGCTGGCGAATCCACCTAGAGATAGTTGAACTAGTTGCTGCCTGTCCTTTCTTAGGACCCTCTGGCAGGACAAAAAGGGAGTCAGTCTTCCGAAAAGGAGCTGACATGCTTAAGTAAACCTTGACTGCTCTCATCACATCCAGTGAGTGAAGCGACTTTTCCTTCTTAGACTTAGGATTGGGAAAAAAAGAAGGTAAAATGATATCCTGATTCAAATGAAAATTGGAAACCGCCTTCGGTAAAAAATCTGGACGGGGTCGCATCACCACCTTGTCCTGATGTAAAAATAGAAAAGGTTTTTCACAAGAAAGGGCGGCCAATTCTGACACCCTTCTAGCCGAGGTTATGGCCACCATAAAAAAACAATTTCCTAGTCAATAGAATTAATGGAATATGCCTAATTGGTTCAAATGGTTGAACCTGTAGAGCTGATAGCACCAAGTTCAAGTCCCAGGGGCATAAGGGTGGCCTTAAGTGCCGTACCCCTTTGACGAAAGTTTGCACTAAAGAATGAGATGCAATTGGCCTCTGGAAAAAAACTGATAAGGCCGAAATTTGTCCTTTAATGGTCCCTAAAGATAAGTTTAAATCAATTCCCGTTTGAAGAAAGGCAAGGACCCTCCCAATCGCATACTTGTGAGGGTGCCATTTTCTCCTCTCGCACCAGGAAATGTAGGATTTCCAGACCCTATGGTACATACTTCCAGAAACTGGCTTTCTAGCATTTATCAGAGTAGATCAGACTGAACCTCTGATACCATGGTCTTTCAGTACCCTGGTCTCAATAGCCATGGCATCAAATTCAGCGATCATAAAGAAGGATGGTATATGGGACCTTGAGACAACAGGTCTGGACGGTATGGGAGGCACAACGGGTCCTCTGCCGCCATCCTCACAATCTCGAGTACCAGGACCTCCTGGGCCACCAGAATCACTGTTTTCTGCTCCTCCTGTATCCTGCGTAACAGGTGCGGCAGTATCTGGATCGGAGGAAAAGCATAAATTAGGGAATGTCGATCCCAGGGAATCACCAATGCATCTGTTCCGGCGGCGAGCAGATCCCTGGTCCTGGATACAAACCTGTCCACCTTGGCATTGAATCTGGATGCCAGAAGATCCACATCTGGCATCCCCCAGTGCTGGCAAATTTGAAGGAAAACTTCGGGGTGAAGGGACCATTCCCCCGGTAACAATTGCTGACGACTTAGGTAGTCTGCCTGCCAATTGTCCACACCTGGAATAAAAACTGCTAAAAGGAACGGCACATGTCTCTCTGCCCAAGTTAATATGTGATTTACTTCTCTGTGGGCCGCCCGACTCCGGGTGCCCCCTTGGTGGTTGATGTATGCCACCACCGTGGAGTTGTCGGACTGGATTCGGACAGGAAAACCCCGCAGTCTGGACGTCCAAAATAGGAGAGCCAAGCGAGCTGCCCAAATTTCCAGCAGATTGATGGGCAAGGTCTTCTCTACTTGGGACCATATTCCCTGGACGGAAGCCTCTTCCAGGACCGCTCCCCAGCCTAGACGACTGGCGTCCGTAGTTACTACCTTCCAGGTTACAGGTGGAAAGGATTTTCCACCCTTCAAGTTGCTGGTTTTTGACCACCAAGAGAGGTCCAGTTTTACCTGTAGGGATAGATACATGGGACGATCTAGGGATGTCAAGACCTGAGCTGCATGAAGGGCCGATTTGTCCATATTTAGAATCCAGCCTAAGAACCTCAGGAAACGAACTGTAGTTGTAACGTTTTCTACTAAGGTGGAGTAAGATTGGTCCCTTAACAGAAGGTCGTCCAGATATCCTACCACCGAGATCTTTTGGGACCTTAGGAATGCCAACACTGGAGGCAGAACTTTTGTGAAGACCAGAGGGGCCATGGCTAGACCAAATGGAAGTGCCACAAACTGGAAATGATACCCCTCTACTGCGAATTGCAGGAATCTTTGATGTGGACCGAAAATCAGTACATGCAGGTATGCGTCTTTGATATCTATGGACGCTAAAAAAATCTCCTTTTCTCAAGGATGCGATTACTGAACGAACCGACTCCATACGGAAGGTTCGGACGTTTAGAAAAGAATTGAGGGATTTGAGGTCCAGGATGGGCCTTACCTCTCCATTCGGTTTCGGCACTGTTAATAGGTTTGAGTAGAACCCCTTGAATCTTTCTTTGTGCAGAACCTCGATAATTACCTTCTGCCTTTCCAGCTGTTCTAAAGCCAGGAACAGGCCCTTCTTTATCCCCAGGTCCGATGGGACTCTGGATACCAGAAACCGAGTTGGGGGAAAATCCCGGAACTCTATTTTGTAACCTTGAGTTATAGTGGAAATCAGTGGCGTAGCGTGGGTTGTCAGCATCCGGGGCAAGGCAAGTAATTTCCGCCCCCCCCCCCTAACCTGCGGACTTTTAGCTATCCCTGAGTCTCTTCAAATACAATAGTACTGACCTACCTGATTCCTATATACTGACCACTACACTACATTGTCCACTACACTGACCACTATACTATACTGTCCACTATATTACACTTACCACTACACTGACCACCATACTACACTGTCCACTATACTGACCACTATACTACACTACACTGTCCACTATACTACATTACACTGACCACTATACTACACTACACTTGACCACCATACTACACTGACCACTATACTACACTACACTGTCCACTACACTAACCACCATACTAACCACTATACTACACTACACTGACCTCCATACTAAACTACACTATACTGACCACTATGCTAACCACAATACTATACTACACTAACCACTATACTCACCACTATACTACACTATACTGTCCACTACACTGCCCCCCATAGTGACCACTACACTGACCTCCATACTATACTACAATACACTGTCCTGCCTACAGTCTCTCTCTCTCGCCCCCCCCGGCCAGTAACAAGACTCTCACTCACCTTCTTATCCTGGCTGCATCAATCCGGAAGAGGAGAAGACAGCGGCGGCTCACATTCTTCTCTCCCCTGCGCTCTGCTTGCTGCCATGTTCAGTGTCCAGTGCCCTGTGGTTGGGCGTATGGGGGGTCATGTGCGTTGGCGGGACTTCAGGAGCAATCGAGGACAGGCCAGCCCTACGCCTCACATGACCCCCATACACCCAATCACAGGGCGCCGGACACTTAACATGGCGGCTGGAGCCCGGGGACACAAAATTAGAAATTAGGAGGAGGCAGCCAGTGACCCATACTGGCGCCCCCCTAAATATCGCGCCCGGGGCCACGGCACCCCCTGCACCCCCCACGCTACGCCACTGGTGGAAATGACCCACCTTTCCTGAACCAAATTCCCCCAAGCATTTGCGAACTGCCGCAGTCTGCCCCCCAACCGCAAGAGTGGGGGGGCCCCTTCACAAGGAAGACTTGGAATTGGTTTTGGCTGGTTTCTGGGTCCAGGGTCTTTTTTGACCCTGAGGCTTCTTAAAAGTAGGTGGCTGAGGCCATAGATACCTCTTGGGAGAAGAGGCACTTGGCCCAGGAGCATTGGGAATCTTAAAGGAAGGCTGCTTATTCCTACTTTTAACTGGAAGTAAGGAACTCTTTCCTCCTAAGATCTTTTGGATATATTTATCCAGATCTTCCCCAAATAGACGCTCACCGTGAAATGGAAAAGCCGCAAGTAGCCTCTTGCATGGCGTCTCAGCTGACCAGTTTTTCAACCACAGTACCCTGCGCATATGGATTGAGACTCACGCAAAACGAGACATCTGCTGGATCGAGTCCTTTAATGCGTCTACCGCAAAACATAAAGCGCGAGGAAGTTCTGACAATTCGTCAGAAAATTGCTCTTGAACAGGCAGGCTCCTGACCAACTTCTTAAAACGGTCCTTTAACGTCTGACAAATACCGATAGCCGCAACTGCCGGCTGTACTGCTGACCCAGCCACTGCAAAGAAAGCTTTTAGTAGGGATTCCAGTTTTTTATCTGCCGGATCCTTAACCCTTTCATGACTAAGCCTATTTTTGAAATTTGGTGTTTACAAGTTAAAATCCGTATTTTTTGCTAGAAAATTACTTAGAGTTCCCAAACATTATATATATTTTTTCAGCAGAGAATCTAGAGAATAAAATGGAGATTGTTGCAATATTTTCTATCACACGGTATTTGTGCAGCGGTGTTTTAAACGCAAATTTTTGGAAAAGGGACACTTTCATGAATTTTAAAAAATCCAAACAGTAAAGTTACCCCATTTTTTTGTATAATGTGAAAGATGATATTACGCCGAGTAAATAGATACCAAACATGTCACCCTTTATAATTGCACGCACTCGTGGAATGGCGACAAACTACAGTACCTATGAATTTCCATTTCCATTTAAATTTTTTTTACGGTTACCAGGTTTGAGTTACAAAGGAGGTCTATAATAATTGCTCTTGCTCTGACAATTGCAACGATATCTCACATGTGTGATTTGAACACCGTTTACATATGTGGACGCGACTTCCGTATGCGTTTTCTTCGCTGCGCGAGCTCGCAGGGACGGGGGCGCTTTAAAAATGTTTTTATTTTTTTATTGCTGTCACTGCTGTGACAGTAATAGGTGGTGACAGGTACTCTTTATGGAGGGATCGGAGCATAAAGAGGAAGTTTATGTATTCTAGGCGTTATGCCAGAAGAGCAAAAGAAGAAAAGAAGGAAGTGCTTTCTTTGCTTAAATCTATGTGCTAGATTTAGGTAGTCCCCATTCACATCTGAGCGTTTTGTATTCTAAAAAAAAAAAAAAAAAGACTCAGTATCTAATTAGAATGTTTAGAAAGAAAAATAAATATGTATGTTGTGGAGATCGGCTGGGCCGAGGCTCCCTATAAAAAATTATTCTGTATGGAGATGGTTTACATCTCCACTCTAAAACGCCTAAAGTCAATATGTGTACAAGAAGTTTACTGATTTGGATGTTGCTGAACAGAGCGCATAGACACGTTAGCTGCCGCATTTATTTCAGGTCTTAAATAGTCAATCCGAAAGGGTCTGAGTATAGAGAACCCACAACCTTGGAGCTTGAGGCGTTGTTATTAGTAGTTTTTAGGTCCAGAATCCTCACAGAACAGTAGAGAGTAGCTCCTCGCATGATGGCTTCTGACACACCCTATCTGTGCCCACCAGTACCAACTCCATGTGTCTGCTTGCTACAAATGTGAAAGACCCAGCCACTCCAGAAGGGAATACCGAAGCCCATGGAAATTCACCCACAGTCAACCAAGCCCCAACAATGGTCCACATGAAAGCGCCCAGTACCAGGGACTTGACACCTCACCTCGCCTACCTCTCCGGATCACTTGGACCTTCTCCACAAGGATTCAGGCAAGCCTGTTTCACCTGCCAGCTACACCTGGACTGTTATGCCACAAGGTGCCCAGAACTCCCCCTCCCAATTCGCCAAGGCAACGGCCCTCATTCTGGACATCTGGATGAAGTTACACCCAGACATTGTGCTCCTTCAGTATGTAGATGACCTCCTGTTTGTGATTGCCTCAATCTACTCTGAAAGCCTCCTCCACTACCTGGTTGAGCAAGGTTGCAAGGCCTTAAAAAGCAAAAAGTCCAGAAAGAAGGTGATTTTCCCAGGCCTCTGCATCTCTCAAGGCACCTGATATCTCACTGAAGAAAGAGTTGCTGCAATCAAGGGCATCCCTTTGCCTCAAGGTCAAGCAATCCCTTTATGATGCCCTGAAATCTGACCCTTTCCTGCTTTCTCCAGAAGCCGTGGACAATTTTGATCTCTGAAGGAGATCCTCTCATCAGCCTCTGCTTTGGGACTAAAAGACTTTCAAACTGTTTGTCTCAGAGAGGCAAGGACATGCCACAGGAGTTTTGGCTCAGGCCCATGATAACAGACTCAGGGTATCACTCTTGTCAACTGGACTCAGTGGCCAGGGGGGGACCCTCCTGCCTTAAAGCCGTCTGTGCAGCCCAATGCCCCTCATGACATAACTGCCATACTGAACCAAGTACAGCCCAAACACCTGTCCTCAGCAAGACACCTCAGACTTCAGTGAGCCTTGCTTCTCCCCGATAACATCACCATCCTCCGATGTGATACCCTTAACCCATCCACTCTCCTTCCTCTTCTTGAGGGGGGAACCTCTTTGGAAAATGATTCTTATCTCACCGCTCATGACTGCTTCAAAGTGATGAAGATGGACACAACACACTTACCGACAGTCAGTGAAACAGCATGCAAATTGGCAGAAGGAAATTTTGGGATCATCTGGAAAACCAGAGGGTTCCTGACAGCAGCAGGAACACCTGTAAAATACAGTGCAGCTATCAGGGACTTAATGGATGCCCTACTCCGCTGGGAAACAAGCTGCAGATCGAAAGCGAGAAGTAGTCAGCAGAGTGAATGCACCTATCCTGGATGACCCAATAGACACCCCTGAAGAGACTATACAAACCACTATGATTCTACAAAACCTTCCTGTAAACAGGACTCACCTCAAGGAGCAACAAGAGACAGCTGACAAAGAAGAAAAAGAAGTGTGGATCAAAAAAGGAGCCACAGAAGTTGAAGGAATCACGGAATTAAACAAGAGACTGCGTCTGCCACGTAAGCCGGAAGCTTGTCCCGTTACCAACATGACGGCGAAGACCACAGCTAAAAGACTTTTAACAGAAATAGTGTGCATAAATGGTGTCCCAGAGGTTATAGAGAGTGCTTAGGGGCCGGCTTTCATGGCCTCAGTAACCAAGGAGATATGGACAGCCTTAGAGGTCACACTAGCTTTCCACACTCCATACCATCCTCAGAGTAGTGGGAAGGTGGAAAGACTGAATGGCACAATAAAGTCTAGAATGCTGAAAATGTCTCAGGAAACGGGAATGAGTTGGCCAGACAGCCTACCCATTGCCTTGTTCAGTGTCAGGTACACCCCGAGGGGAAATCATGGTTTGTCACCCTATGAGATATTGTTTGGTTCAGCCCCCAGACTGGATTGTTATTTTCCACAACAGTTGCAACTTCAATCTGATGTATTAACTGATTATGTGACTGCTTTATCTCAAGAATTAACCCGTATCCATGCGCAAGTGTTTTCTTCCATTCCAGATCCTGAGTTAGACACAGGATCGCACAAGTTGGTCCCTGGTGATTGGGTCCTGGTAAAGAAGTTTGTGAGGAAACACACCCTTAAACCCAGATATGATGGTCCGTTCCAAGTCTTTCTGACAACCACCACATCAGTAAAAGTGGTCGGAAGGAACTCGTGGATACACGCCTCTCACCGCAAGTCCTGTGCCCGAGGAAGAGGCTGAGGAGACCAAGCCATGATCCTGTTTATCCTTTTTATTGTGATTGTTGTTCAGGTACAAGAAGTAGCCTTTAAACAGAAAGATGGCATAACCCAATTCTGGTTTAATTCATCCAACACACATGTTGCCACTTTCATATCCCCTTATAGTAAGATACTTCCAGGTAATGATTACAGTGTCCGGTCCAATGAAAGAGCAGTAGGTCCAATGACTGTGTATGTATGTTTCACTGACACATATTGAAGTCACTCTTAGATAGAATGACAATCAACAAGCACACAGATTAATACTTCACCAAAGGTTATTGTGAGTCTTATGACCCGTACACACGGTCGGATTTTCCGACGGAAAATGTGTGATAGGACCTTGTTGTCAGAAATTCCGACCGTGTGTGGGCTCCATCACACATTTTCCATCGGATTTTCCGACACACAAAGTTTGAGAGCAGGCTATAAAATTTTCCAACAACAAAATCCGTTGTCGGAATTTCCGATCACAAATCCGAAGCACAAAGTGCCACGCATGCTCAGAATAAATAAAGAGATGAAAGCTATTGGCTACTGCCCCGTTTATAGTCCCGACGTACGTGTTTTACGTCACCGCGTTCAGAATGATCGGATTTTCCGACAACTTTGTGTGACCGTGTGTATGCAAGAAAAAATGCGGAAAAAATCCTAGGATTTTGTTGTCGAAATGTCCGATCAATGTCCGACCGTGAGTACGGGGCATTACAGTGAGGTGTCTGCAGATCTAGCGCAAAATCAAGTTCAGTTCTTAGGGGACGTGTACTGGATCTGTGGAGTCATGAAAATTAGAAGTAGAATGACAGGACAGTGAACAGGAGAATGTACAATGGCTAAAACCATAATGCCCCTGCATATTCTCTCAGAGAACCCAGAGCAAGAAGCAAGCAATGTACCCAAACCCAACAGGAGACGCAGGAGTGCCCCAGCAGGAGGTTCTGACCCCCATGTATACATAGACGCCATAGGGGTCCCAAGGGGGGTCCCAGATGAATTCAAAGCAAGAGACCAAGTAGCAGCAGGTTTTGAGTCACTGATACCCATTATCACTGTAAATAAGAATGTAGACTGGATAAATTACATCTACTATAACCAGCAAAGATTTGTTAATTACACCAGAGACGCACTCCAAGGTTTGGCCAAACAGTTAGAGGCAACTTTACACATGACTTTAAAAAACCGTATGGTCTTAGACATGCTCCTAGCTGAAAAGGGGGGTGTATGTAAGATGATCGCAGAGACAAGTATATGCTGCACTTACATCCCAGACAACACCGGCCCAAATGGTAAAGTGACTTTAGCCATCCAGAAACTAGAGGACCTGTCCAAAGAATTAAAACAGAATTCAGGGCTCACCAACCCCTGGGATCAGTATTTTACCTGGATAAAGGGAGGATGGCAGGGACTATTGACCCAGATAGGGATAGCTATCCTAGTGATAGCTGCCAAAATTTGCTGTCTTCTCCCCTGCTTTAGGAAGTGTATAGAAAAGGCTGTTGATCAAAATACCCCCACATTCGTGAATCAAGAGATCCTAGATGATGATGACGATGTCTACGTAAGGCTTGATGAAACCTATGATGATAGCTACGCATTACACTCCGTTACAGTCACCCTTCCCCGAAATGCAGCACCGTAGGGCTATAGGGACAGATAGCACCTGGCTACATTTCGCCAGCTGTATCGAGGGGGGTGGTGAGCTATTTACTGCCCTTTCTCTACAAACAGCTTAAAAGAGTTGCAGAGGCAAATGGGCCGGGTGGTTATAGGTGGTTTACTAGTGTTAGGGACAGTTTTTGGGAAATAAGTAAATAAGCATTTCAAGGGGGGACTGTAGTGGATGTGATTATGAGTGCCATGATGAAATGCCTACAAGATGGGTGAACTAGAGATACTGTTGTACAAGGAGGATTTGGATTTTGTGGGAATTTCAGAGACCTGGTTCAACAGCTCTCATGATTGGCTGGCAAACATTCAAGGGTATACCCTATACCGCAAGGATAGAGAGGGTAAAAAAGGGGGAGGGGTATGCCTATATATCAAGAATAATGTACAAGCGAATGTGAGAGATGACATCACTGAGGGAGCTAGAGAGGAGGTGGAATCCTTATGGGTAGAGCTCCAAAGGGATGAAGCTAAGGGGAAAATAATACTGGGAGTATGCTATAGGCCCCCTAACCTGAGGGAGGAAGTGGAGACGGATCTCCTATCACAAATTGGATTAGCAGCAAGGATGGGAAGTGTTATCATAATGGGGGATTTTAATTATCCAGACATAGACTGGGCGGTGGGAACCGCGCATTCATTTAAGGCTCGCCAGTTCCTTAATATCTTGCAGGACAATTTTATGGGTCAGATGGTAGACGCACCAACTAGGAATAAAACATTACTGGATCTACTGATTACCAACAATACAGACCTGATCACGGATGTGGAAATACGGGGCAATTTAGGTAACAGCGATCACAGGTCAATTAGTTTCAGTATAAATCACACAAATAGCAAACATGAAGGGAACACAAAGACACTGAATTTCAAAAGAGCCAACCTCCCTAAACTACAAACCTTGCTAAAAGGCATGAATTGGGATAAAATATTAGGAACAAAGAATATGGAGGAGAGATGGGTTTGCTTTAAGAGCATCTTAAATAAGGGCATTAGCCAATGTATCCCATTGGGCAATAAATTTAAAAGAGCGAACAAAAATCCTGGATGGCTTAACTCCAATGTAAAAATGCATAAAAAAGCAAAGGAGAAGGCCTTCAAAAAATACAAGGTTGAGGGATCATCCTCAGCATTCAGACTTTATAAAGAATGAAACAAGAAATGTAAGGGTGCAATTAGGACAGCTAAGATAGAACATGAAAGACACATAGCGGAGGAGAGCAAAAAAAATCCCAAGAAATTCTTTAAGTATGTAAACAGTAAAAAAGGGAGGACAGACCATATTGGCCCCATAAAGAATGACATCTGGTTACAAAGGATGGGGAGATGGCGAAGGTATTGAATTTATTCTTCTCCTCAGTCTTCACGAGTGAATCGGGGGGCTTCAGTAACCGAAACTGCAGTGTTTATCCTCATGACACAACACAGGAAGCACCTCCATGGTTAACAGAGGACAGAATTAAAATTAGACTTGAGAAACTTAACATTAATAAATCACCGGGACCAGATGGCTTGCATCCCAGGGTACTTAGGGAACTCAGTCAAGTGATTGCCAGACCGTTGTTCCTAATTTTTACAGACAGTCTATTGACTGGAATGGTACCAGCTGATTGGAGAAAAGCCAATGTAGCACCAATATTTAAAAAGGGCCCAAAATACATCCCTGGGAATTACAGACCAGTTAGCCTAACATCAATAGTATGTAAACTCTTGGAGGGGATGATAAGGGACTATATACAAGATTTTAGTAATAAGAACGATATCATTAGCAGTAATCAGCATGGATTCATGAAGAATCGTTCTTGCCAAACCAATCTATTAACCTTCTATGAGGAGGTGAGTTGCCATCTAGATAAAGGAAGGCCCGTAGACGTGGTGTATCTGGATTTTGCAAAAGCATTTGACACAGTTCCCCATAAAAGTTTACTGTACAAAATAAGGTCCGTTGGCATGGACCATAGGGTGAGTACATGGATTGAAAACTGGCTACAAGGGCGAGTTCAGAGGGTGGTGATAAATGGGGAGTACTCAGAATGGTCAGGGGTGGGTAGTGGGGTTCCCCAGGGTTCTGTGCTGGGACCAATCCTATTTAATTTGTTTATAAACGACCTGGAGGATGGGATAAACAGTTCAATCTCTGTATTTGCAGATGATACTAAGCTAAGCAGGGCATTAGCTTCTCCGCAGGATGTGGAAACCTTGCAAAAAGACCTGAACAAATTAATTGGGTGGGCGACTACATGGCAAATGAGGTTCAATGTAGAAAAATGTAAAATAATGCATTTGGGTGGCAAAAATATGAATGCAATCTATACACTGGGGGGAGAATCTCTGGGGGAATCTAGGATGGAAAAGGACCTGGGGGTCCTAGTAGATAATAGGCTCAGCAATGGCATGCAATGCCAAGCTGCTGCTAATAAAGCAAACAGAATATTGGCATTAAAAGGGGGATCAACTCCAGAGATAAAACGATAATTCTCCCACTCTACAAGGCTCTGGTCCAGCCGCACCTGGAGTATGCTGTCCAGTTCTGGGCACCAGTCCTCAGGAAGGATGTACTGGAAATGGAGCGAGTACAAAGAAGGGCAACAAAGCTAATAAAGGGTCTGGAGGATCTTAGTTATGAGGAAAGGGTGCAAGCACTGAACTTATTCTCTCTGGAGAAGAGACGCTTGAGAGGGGATATGATTTCAATTTACAAATACTGTACTGGTGACCCCACAATAGGAATAAAACTTTTTCGCAGAAGAGAGTTTAATAAGACTCGTGGCCACTCATTACAATTAGAAGAAAAGAGGTTTAACCTTAAACTACATAGAGGGTTCTTTACTGTAAGAGCGGCAAGGATGTGGAATTCCCTTCCACAGGCGGTGGTCTCAGCGGGGAGCATTGATAGCTTTAAGAAACTATTAGATAATCACCTGAATGACCGCAACATACAGGGATATACAATGTAATACTGACACATAATCACACACATAGGTTGGACTTGATGGACTTGTGTCTTTTTTCAACCTCACCTACTATGTAATTATGTAACTATGTAATATAATCGCATAGGTAGAAGAAGTGCTTATCTCATATAACCAGCTATAACCTTAACCATGCTCAATTAGATGTCTGCCAGCTTCCCCCTTTTTGTGGAACAGAATTGCAACAGTTAAGAACAAGTTAAAAGAAGATTGCGCCTGTTTTCAAGAACTGGAAACAAGACATCCTATTTAGCTATAATAGTCTGCTATTCCCTTATATAGATATAACCCAGCTAAAAGCTTATACTTTGTCACAATAATTAATATGTATATCTTGTGGTCTGTATGCGCTTGTCTTATTTGATATTTGATTTGATAACAAAATATCCGGCTCACGGTATATTAGCCGGGGTCCAGGAAGTAATAAAAGGAGAAGTATCAATCTACTGAACTCGTGTATGTGTCAGTAATTTGCTTCAAGTGTGCACTTTTACATTGAAGGTTAATTTGGCCAGGGGGACAGAAACAAAAGTACCGAACGGTTCTGGTTCGATGCAAAACAATCCTGTCCGGGTGGTCCCAGTCAGCGTAAATCACCTGCTCCAATAATGGATGCAAACGGAACGCCTGGGAACCTGGCTGAGGATGCAAGGATCCCAACGTAGAATAGGAGAGTCCTGGTCCCTGTACCGAGGGTAATTTAAACCCAGCTCTCACCATTTCAGCCAAGGACTGGATAAACAATTTCTGGGATTGGGAGGCCGAAATTGGTTCCTCAGAACCTGAGTCCTCTGCCGAGGACTCTTCAGCCTCTCCTTCCTCCTTGTCTTTAACGACCTCCTCCTCCAAATCCTCTGCCCATTCTGGATCCAGATCACAAGGACCCATCTGGCTAAGAGAGTCCTGGTGCTCAAGTGACTCTCCACTGGGACCAGGCTCAGGAGAGGGAGATCAATGACGTTTCTTCCCTCCCTGTGTTACTGTGGCAATCATACCAGCTATCCTGCCTTCAAGGCCAGCTAGGGCTGATGCTAAGTCATCCTTAGTAACATAAGCCGATGCAGGGATATTGGTAGTGGCCACTACGCCTAACAAATGCAATGGCTCAGCCAGGCCAAATGCCGCAGGTCTTTAAGGGGAGACTGATGCTGCAGTAACCTGAGGTTGATATCCTGTTTTTGAAGGAGTCCCTTTATCCCCTGGGCTTGCCCTGTTCCCTGTACCTCGTTTCCTGGAAGACATTGCTTACAAGTTTTGAGGAAAAAAAGCACTCCCTCTGAGTTATATGGCTGGATCCAGTGTATAGCCGCTACCACAGCCTTTATCAGCCTTCAACCTGTTTCAATTGTCCAACTCACGTGCCCAGACCTCTGTGTCCCACCGACTGACAAACAGCAATGGTACATGCAGGCGCGTAACCTCCCTCTATACTTGTGCGCCGCCACATGACCAACGCACGCACGCCCGTGCCCTACTGCGCATGCGCATGCCCGCACAGCGCACACACAGGCATGTTGCGATGCGCACGGCGACCGCCACCCGCCGACGCACACGCGGATGAGCACAGCGCACGGGCATGTGGCGCACGCCCCCGACGCATGCACACGCTCCCTGAGAGACGCCCGCATAAGTGCATCTGCCGGCTTTTGTCTGTAACCTCTGCACAGTGGGAACACAAGACATACAAATTTTGGGATTTAAAAACGTATCATGTTAGCAACAACAGTAGTATTTAGGCCTCCCAGAGGGAGCACTCACCGGTCCTCGCTGCAGGGCCTGATACAGGCCCAATCTTCCCCTATCACGGCGGGTAGCGCCACTGAGGTCCTTCAAGGACCGGGTCCCCCCTTAGTTCAGGGTCCACACCCTTGAACCTGTAAGGCACCCTTTTGGTTTCCTTGGGCAAGTGATAGACCAGGAATACCATATAACAAGGGTCCAGTGCCATAAAGGACACATTACAGGCAAAACCTCGTTCTTGAACCGAGGCTCGGGTACCATCCACTTTAGCTTTTCATGCTATCCGAATGGATCCGATTATAACATCCTCACTGGGACATCATTGAAGAAAGAGCTTCCACAGCCATGACCATCACCTTTAAGACACTGGCAAAAAACTAAAGGTACTTCCTGTATGGGAGGGGTTATATGGGAGGAACCTTCTTACTATTGGTTCCCAGTGTCCAATCACCTAAAGGTAGCATATAACCCAGATAGTCATTATTATGTTGCTCTGTGTCCTGTGATGTACTGGTTCTCACAGCTCCCCGAGCAGAGAGCTGCTGACTGTTAATCAGCAGCTCTCCGTTCTGCTTCCCCACGCATACTGGAGTGCTGAGCTGTGGAGGGGTGGGCAGCGGCCATCTCTGGCTCTCAGGGGCTTGCTGAGAGGCTGAGACGGGTGTCCATCCAGGTACCTGGCGGATCCTGACTCCCATTGTCATGATGACGTGGTGCCTGGACGGACATCCGTGAGGTCAGCAGAGAACGGACTTTAAACAGGTCAAAGGAGTGCAAAACTAATTACACTCCAGTGATCCATAGGAGAAGCCCAGCCAAATGAGCTTCGGCTGGACTTCTTTTTTAATAGCATCCCAGTCTTAGTCCGTAGGGTTCAATATTACGCTGGCCCAACCTTTGCGCTATAACAGCTTCAACTCTTCTGGGAAAGCTGTCCGCAAAGTTTAGGTGTGTGTCTATTGGAATGTTCTTCCAGAAGCGCATTTGTGAGGTCAGGTGCTGATGTTCGATGAGAAGGCCTGGCTCGCAGTCTCCACTCTAATTCATCCCAAAGGTGTTCTATCGGGTTGAGGTCAGGACTCTGTGCAGGCCAGTCAAGCCCGTTCACTGCTCATCTATGTCTTTATGGACCTGTCAGGGCTGGCTCAGCCCTTCCTTTTCTGAGCTGGCCGCTCAGCTGTCAGCTAATTGCCAGCTCTCATCTCTCTCCTCAGTTAACCAGCTGTTGTGGATCTGCTCGTCAGTCCTGACTACTTAAAGATCTCCAGCTTACTTCATTCCTGCCTTCGCCTTGGTAACATCACAAGAAACCATCTCCTCCATTCCTGTTTAAAGACTGGCTTTGCTGAAATCCTTTCTGGCTCCTTATCCTGCTTGCTGTTCCTCTACTTGGATCCCTGACTTCTGGCCTGGCTGATTACCCCATCTGGTTACTGAACTCTGGCTTGGCTGATTACTCGATCTAGTTACTGAACTCTGGCTTGGCTGACTAACCGATCCAGTTACTGGACTCTGGCTATGCTTTCACTACACTTACTCTATTTACCTTTTCATTTTTATTAATAAACAAGTGTGATTTTACTGTACTTCTGTCTCGGTCTGGTTCATGGTTTCTAATAGGACCTTGCTTTGTGCACAGGTGTGTAGTCATGTTGGAACAGGAAGGGGCCATCCCCAAAACTGTTCCCACAAAGTTGGGAGCATTAAATTGTACAAAATGTCTTGGTATGCTGACGCCTTAAGAGTTCCCTTCACTGGAACTAAGGTGCCAAGGTCAACCCCTGAAAAACAACCCCACACCATAATCCCTCTCCACCTAATGATTTGCACTTGGCACAATTCAGTCAGGCAAGTACCTTTCTTCTGGCAACCGCCAAACCCAAACTCATCCATCAGATTGCCAGACAGAGAAGCATGATTCGTCACTGCAGATAACATGTTTCCACTGCTCCAGAGTCCAGTGGTGGTGTGGTTTCCACCACTGAATACGACACTTTGCATTGCACTTGGTGATGTAAGGCTTGGAAACCCATTCCATGAAGCTCTCTACGCACTGTTGTGCTAATCCAAAGGCCACACGAAGTTTGGAGGTAGCTATTGACTCTGCAGACATTTGGGTATTCTTCGCATTGAGTGCTTCAGCATGAGCTCTATCATTTTACGTGGCCTACCACTTTGTGGCTGAGTTGTTGTTGTTTCCAGTTGCTTCCACCTTGTTATAATACCACTAACAGTTGACCGTGGAATATTTAGTAGCAATTTCATGGATGGACTTATTGCATAGGTGGCAACCTTTCACGGTACCACGCTTGAATTCACTGAGCTCCTGATAGTGACCCATTCTTGCACAAATGTTTGTAGAAGCAGTCTGCATGCCTAGGTGCTTGATTTTATACACGTGTGGCCATGGAGGTGATTGGAACTTTATGGGGCAGTAAGGCGGACCGGAATAATGGTTGCGTTCCCTTGGTCTCTTTTGGTTTTGCTGTGGATTCTTGTAAGATTCCATTTAGCGAATATGTACTTAGGACTTTGTACATATATCTGCCAGTGTCCATTCACATATAGGTGGAGCCTAACTCAGGCAGTCATGATTTATAGCCTGCTCTGTGTTCCGTGATGTGTGAAAATAAAAAGTGAATGGAAATGGAGTTCTCCACAAACTATTACCTTTCCTTGGTTAACTGATGACCTTATCTTTACCTCTTAGTTTGTGTTGGTTCCAACACCTCCCTCTTTGTAACTCCCCTTGTTCTCTCTGCATTGCTTGCTTCTTTCTTGCTCTCTTTCTTCTCCTCCTATTTCTAACTTGTAATAAATGTGGCCTTCCACCATGGTTAATTTGGACTCCCGTAGAAATGTTCTCTTCAGGAACTGTATCCAAACTACCACAGAGCTGGAGCCTGGTCTGTAATAGGACTTGGCCTTTTCCAGCGTAACCAATCCCATATCCATTCCTGCTGCTATTTAAGAGGTAACTTGAGCCTGCAACCTTTCGAATTCCCATCCACAGAATTCTCCTCCCCTTGGTACCTTGCCAATGCTACAGTGTTGTGTTTATGGATGTATGTTATTCATTCTTATTTTGACACGAATATGAAAGATATGTTTGTATCTGACTCTATGAGCATTGGTGCTATCGTATTGAATAAAAACCAAATTCAATAAGCTAAAAGACCAATAATGAACTCAAAAATACTCTGGGGAGAATGAGCAGAGTAAAGCCATTAAGTCCACACATTCTCCATATCACTTTCCAGAGTCAACTATCCAGGTTCTGTCTCCCTTCTGGCATCACAGAAATGTGTTTGTGATAAATCTTGCATGTTCAAGGTTTGTGGAAATGTAGATTTTTGTAAATGTAGTGCCCCCCTGGGTCTTCTAATCTAGAGACAGGGAGAGAGATAGCATTTACCCCAGGGCTGATTCCATGGCTATAATGAGGAGTTTTTAACAAAAACTGGGTTTCAGTCACTTTTGATCTTTTTAAAGCTTTAATGTGGAACTTAACCAGTTCAATACCGGGCATTTTCACCCCCTTCCTTCCCAGACCAATTTTTAGTTTTCAGCGCTGTCGCATTTTAAACGACAATTGCGCGGTCGTGCGACGTTGTACCCAAACAAAATTGACGTCCCTTTTTACCCACAAATAGAGCTTTCTTTTGGTGGTATTTGATCACCTCTGCAGTTTTTATTTTTTGCGCTATAAACAAAAGAAGAGCGACAATTTTGAAAAAAACATAATATTTTTTACTTTTTGCTATAATAAATATCCCAATTTTTTTTTAAAAAACTAATTTTTTCCTCAGTTTCGGCCGATACATATTCTTCTACATATTTTTGGTAAAAAAAAATCGCAATAAGCGTATATTGATTGGTTTGCGCAAAAGTTATAGCGTCTATAAAATACGGGATAGATTTATGGCATTTAAAAAAAATATATATTTATTTTTTTTACTAGTAATAGCGGCCATCGCTATTTTTTTTCGTGACTGCGACATTATGGCGGACACATCGGACACTTTTGACACATTTTTGGGACCATTCACATTTATACAGCGATCAACGCTATAAAATTGCATTGATTACTGTGTAAATATGACAGGCAGTGAAGGGGTTAACCACTAGGGGGCGGGGAGGGGTTAAATGTGTTTCCTAGGGAATGCTTCTAACTGTAGGGGGAGGGGATGTACAAGGGGAGGAGACCGATCAGTGTTCCTCCGTTCTGGGAACACAGATCGCTCTCCTCTGAGCTGACAGGACGTGGATCTGTGTGTTTACACACACAGATCCACGGTCTGGCCCAGTTAACGGGCAATCGCGGGTACCCGGCGGACATCGCGGCAGGCGGGCACACGCACCGGGTCCCGAGCAACGCGGGAGGCGCGCGCCCCCTAGGCGGCTGGGAACCCGAGGCCGTCATATGACGTCCACCCAGGATGGGAGATCCCATCTGTGGACGTCATTTGACAATAGGCCGGTATTGAAGTGGTTAAAGAAGGCAGTAGAAGACAGTGTTAGGGGTCTCACATACCAGTAGCAGATCACTTAAAGACTCCTTGGATCCAAAAAAAGTACAGCTTCACAGTACCATGACCTTTAAGCCGACCCGGTGATACTGCAAACACATTTTCAGATGTAGGACAAGATCCAGCTGCACAGAATCAGAACCTTTAACCACTTGCCGACTGCCTAACGCAGATATACTGCGGCAGAATGGCATGGGCAGGCAAAATCACGTACCTGGTACGTGATCTGCCTTCCGCGGGCCCGAGGCGGTCGGCATTGTTAGGGGAGCGATCCAGGCTGAGGGGGAGACCACTCATTCATGGCCCCCCCCTCGCGATCGCTCCCAACGAATGAGAATCTTCCTCTGCTGCTGTATAGTAAACAGCGGCAGAGGAAGTGATGTCATCTCTCCTCGGCTCGGTATTTTCCGTTCCGGCGCCGAGGAGAGAAGATAGCGCCTTGAGGCGATTCAGTTCGCATTTGCTGCGTTTTACAAATCATTCATTCATTCATTCATTCATTCATTCATTCAGAGAAGACATCTGAGTAAAAGCACAACACATACACTTACAGTAAAACACACCAGGCACACTTTACACCCCCATCACCAACTGATCACCCCCTAATCACCCCCCCTCTGTCACACTGACACCAATAGCAGTTTTTTTTTCTGATTACTGCATTGGTGTCAGTTTGTGACAGTTAGTGGGGTAGGGCAGTTAGTGTTAGCCCCCTTTAGGTCTAGGGTACCCCCCTAACCCCCCCTAATAAAGTTTTAACCCCTTGATCACCCCCCCATCGCCAGTGTCACTAAGTGATCGTTTTTCTGATCGTTGTATTAGTGTCACTGGTGACGCTAGTTAGGGAGGTAAATATATAGGTTCGCCGTCAGCGTTTTATAGTGTCAGTGACCCCCATATACTATCTAATAAAGGTTTTAACCCCTTGATTGCTGTAGAATAATTATATTAATTCGGCTTTATAATCAAGATCTGTAAGTATGCAGTCTGGGTTCCCTTTTATGCTTTGACTTTGAAAAAGCTCATTCAGCTCAGCATAAGACAAATCTTGAAATAGCTAGGTTGTGTGCATGTCATTTTTGTAACAGTTGTTCTACATGTGCTGAGTTAATGACTAAGGTCAGTGGGTCAGTGGTTTCACAGATAAGAATATACTCAGTATATCTGTCATAGACTTTATCGTAAAGATCTTTTTAAAGGTAAAAACATATATTATCCATAATATAGTTAGTTATTTGATATAGTTATTTAATTAATTAGTTAGATTGAGTTTGTGTGAAGTAATATATGTTTATATGTATTCAATTATAGTTTAATATGCATTTGTAAGGTTTGGTACAGAATTGCATTTCTGTAGCTTAAAGAATATCCATTACAAGAATTCGGCCATTTGGAAAGGTCATTCACCTTTAGTTTTTTATAAGAATCTGCTGTGTGTTACTGACAATCAAGAAGTTTAAGAGACGTGTTAGCTCATGGGAAAGAGAATATTTAGAAGAATCACGAATATGATCATTTCATTTTTAGTTCTAGCCGTATATGGCTATGGCTTTAGTCTGCTGACTAGTTGATTTGAAATAGTATAAAAACAGAGTGACACTTCACTTCAGGGTGCACCACACACTTCACTACACTTTATTACACGACACAACACAACACACGTCCTTTACTCACACACAGAAGGACTTCGCTACTTTTTCACACACATAAAGAAGAAGGACACACGCATCCTTACATTGAAGACGACATATTGTTTACATTAGGCCTAAATACAGCCTACCTCACAAACAGCTGCTAGAGTGGACATCTCTCTGACATAGAAAAGCACCAACGGAGCTGAGACATCTCTTGAACATTCTTGATACAAGATTTTGTTCTTATTATTTTTGTTTTACTACGTCAAGCTGTAAGAAGAATTTAACTTTGTATATATTTTCAAGTTGTTGCCAAGTGTGACCAAATAAACTCACACTTTGTTTTAAGACAGCCTGGCTACTGAACTTTTGAACAAAACGCCTAAGACACTGTTGACATAACACGTGTCTGAGAGGAGAAGGTTTTTACACCCTCTCCACATTTTTACATTGGCGATTGCCAGCCAGTCCAGTTTTTTTTCCCTGTTCCTCGACAAAGGGGGGAGACTCACACATTTTCATGATTGATCAAGTCTCGGGAAAAAACCATCAAAGAACCTAGAAAGCGGCGTTTGTGTTCCATCAGACAAGGATGCAAGGTCCAAGGAACTGAGCCAGCTAAAGACGAGAAATTCTTCTAAATAAGATATGGCATCTGATAATCAAATATGGAGGAACAACAAGCTCCAAGAAGAAACTAAGTAAAGAACCTAGAAGGAGGCGTTTGCGTCAGATGTGGACAACAGTTCAATAAAAGTTGCGGGTGAGTTTTTCTATGTCTGTTTTCTCACCTCTAGCCAAAGTTTGTAACTTTGAAAAAAAAAAAAAAAAAAAGGAAGACCCAGCCTACGAAGTTGATTGTCAAGGCCATTTGGACGGTATGCTTTAAGCTATTGTTAGAAATCCAAGACTTTGTTTGTGCAAACGTAACGTTACGTACGTGAAGATTTCTGCCAAGGAACTGAGACTTCACGTTATTTGAAAAAGCTACCATTGAGGTGCAACAGGCAGATGTATGTACTATTTGGTAAGCGAAGATGAAAGTCGGATTTTGATGTTTTGAAGATGGAAAGTCCAAGAAACAGGCAAAGGAAATCAACAGGCAAGAACACTGAAGCACACTAAAGCACACTACAGCACACAATACAAGGAACAAGGCAAAAAGCTACAAGAAAATGATTCCTCCAAGAAAAGACAACAAAGGAAAGAAGAAGCAACGAAAGAAAGAAAACGCAACAAAAGAAAGAAAAAGCAACAAAGGAAAGAAAAGGCAACGAACAACAAATTTAAAGGACATTAGTCATCTCTTGTTTTTTTTTAAGTGCACAAGGACTATCATACTAACAAGGGGTGAGTGTGTTTGTTTATATAATAGGGTAACATGGGATGGTTAACATCTCAAGGTTCAGAAGTATTTTCCTGTACCATCGGGAAATTGATACATTGCATATATATGGAATGCAGGAATACATGCAGTAGTAAGGTAATTAATTAATGCCAGAGTGTAAAGAAGTTATTTAACATGGAAACTAAGTTTTATGCTGCATGTAAATGTTTATGAATATTTTAGCCCTGAAGAACAGAAATGTGTGTTATTACACGTGGTCATTTTAAAACACATAAATAGGGGGCAAGAAAAAAGTTTTCAGAGAAAAAGTATTGATTAAGATTGTGGAAAGAACTGTATGAAATTGAGATTATGGAAAATAACATGGTGTTTAGTGTCTTACAAAAATCCTACAGATTTGGTTGTAAGAAATAATAAGTTAAGGATTGAACAATTTTTACAAAAATTCCAAACTTGGATTTGGTTATTAAATTAAAAGTAGTAGATTGTTCTAATTTATTTAAGACTACCCAGAGAAAATATTAAAATACGAAAGTTTTGTTCAATCTAAAAAAATTGTAAAAATAACAATTGTTAAAAGTCTTTGTAAATTAGTATTTCTGGTAAAAGTAAGGACTTTGATTGAGGGAGGAGTTTTCTCGGGGATATGGCCAATCGCAGTTTTTGGGCGTGACTCAATCTGTGAGTTTCACGAGATTGTCCTCTAAACAATTTTTTTGTCATTACTATAATCAGGAAAGTCATATAACGTAGTGTACATGATTTTTGGCAGATGTACAAACAAAATATGTTTAAAAAGTGGTAAAAAGGTTAAACATTTTAAAAACGATAAACTAGATTGTTACCGAATTGTACAGTGTAGGGTATACAAAGCATGATAGCCAAGACTGACTGTAACAGATCATTCTCTGAAGAGTTTGTGACATCCAAGGAGCCTATTACCAACAGAGAAATGCAGATCAAGTTACACAGACTAGTCATCATGTCATGACAGTTTTCACTTCTGTGGATCAAAGTCTTCCAAATAACTGGAAGAGGGTTCATGGATGAGAAAAAAATGTATTTAAAGGTATTATTACTTACTAAAGTAATTGTTTTTAAAAATAAGATTTTTTGAAGCCTTAATAACTTTTCTTAAGAGTTCATTGAGATTTTTGCAGACAAAGAATTTGTCTGAGTGAATTTTAATGAATTATATAGGCTTACTGTAGGGCAAATATTTTTTAATAACTAATTATAACTTATATATAATAATTTGAAGATCTAAAGAAAGCCCTTATTTATTTAGTATTTTTTGATTAATATAGAGATCTCTCTCAGCCATTTTATATTCAAGTGTATGTGGATGATGAGACAATTTCATTGGTATTTATAAAAAATGTGTTAGGAGAGCATTGTCCAATGCTACAGATCTGAGACATTGTGGGTTTTGCACCATTTGTTTTGAAAATCATCTTATGTTACACTAAGGGTGTTATTATAAGGAAAACAGAAGGTGTCAACACACACAGCTTTGTCTAGTGGCAATTGGATGTTAAAAAGATCAGTTATGCAATGTGAGGGATAGAACCACAGTTGTGTAAATTAAGGAAAAAGTCACTTTGTCAACTTTTGGTGGACATTTATTGGGAAAGAATTTCTTGTGCTTCTATAGATGGATCCAAATATTGGCACAATGGAATAACAATATTAAACTTTCTGTAAGTGTCTGCATTGAAAGCTGATCTTAAGACTGTCATGTGTTTAGCAGTCAGAGTGACAGGCATGTGTGGTTCATTCAATCATAATGTATGAGAGGAATGTTTCTGGTTGGTTCTGAAAAAATTTCAACATGATCAAATTTCTTTCAGAAATAGAATATTTGGGAAAGCCCAACCTAATTTGTCAGTGTAAAGGAAAAAATACAATAATCTGGTAAGATTATTCTTTTACAAGATTTAACTTAGTCACAGGATAAAAAGGGGGACTATGAGATTTTGTCTTAGAGTCAGTACAGATTGATTATGGAGAAAAATTTATTGTAAAAAAAAAAAAAATAATTGATTCTAAAAAATAATGATAGAGTTATTTTTAAATGAAAATATTTCTTTTTGCATATCCAGGTACCTGACTGACTGATTGATTGATTTTTTTGTTTAAGCTAATGAAAGAAATTCTGAACTACTCATTTTAGAACACTTTGTCATCAAACTTCTGAATATTGTTTTATTTGTTTATAGAACAATCCAATAGGAAAGAGTAACCTAATACTACAAAGTATTGAGGAATTTGGCAAATCTTTATAGATTGATTATATTAGTTTTTTCCTGCTTAAGGAGGATACAAGGATGTTGTTTTTTTAGTTAATGTTTCTTTTTGATAAATTAATTGAGATAATTATAGAAAAAATAATATTTTTAACAAAAGCTAAGTTGTTGTGAACTGATGTCATATTCCATTGGGGTTGGATTTCAAACCATGGAATCAGATAATGATTTAAAATTTTGAAGGACACGTATGCTATTTTAGGTATTTAGTAAAGTTTTTGTTTCTTATCATCTTAAGTACTCAGGTATTGTAGAACATATGAATAGTATTATAAAGTCTAAATAGGGTAAGATGATTCAAGAATAAGGTAAAGATTGGGTGACTTATTTACCTGCTACAGTTTTTTAGTTTAAAAACTTTATTATTTTTTAAACATAAGGTTTGTTAACTTTTTGAGTTAATGACAGGATGTCTTTTGAGATTAGCATACTCCGTTATTTTTATATAATCTGTTATATAGAAAGAAGTGTGGTTGCAAACTTTGCAAACAACAGGTGCAGATATTTCAGAAGTTTGTTCACAAATCATAGCCAGGCCTTTGCTAAATTTAAATAGAAATGATGTCTTGAATGAGATTTCTATTTCTAATGAGTATGTTTAGTAATTTATTCCAGTAGCTAAAGTTATGGTTAAGAATTAAAGATCTGAAGGTACCAGGGATGCCAACAGAGATTTCAACTGAGATATCAATTGGAATGCCAATTGGAAAGATTATTTGGTTATTTTTAAGGTACATTGGAATTATACTTTTTGTTTCTAAAGAATTGGTAATAAAATAAATAAAAATAATTGGTAAAAATAAGAACTAAATGGGTAGGATGTAATCAGCAGGAATGTTTCAGTTTGGGGAAATACCTCAGTGACAACTGCTGCCGGAAATATATTGTTGCATCCTATAGTTATTATATTTATTATCATGATATTATGTACTTTATTTCAAATTTGTATTATGGTTAGAATGAAACAATTTTATAAGGAAGAAATGAAAAAAGGTGAAAAAATTATGACAGGTATTTTTAGTCGGAAAATTGCTTCTGACTTATCTGATCCTATGATGAGCTGTGGTACATCTGGAGCAACTGATTCAAAATGTGTATGAAAGGGCGCCATAAATGGAGTGTGCGTGATTTAGGTAATATAATAAATTATATTCAGGGGGGATTGTAGAATAATTATATTAATTCGGCTTTATAATCAAGATCTGTAAGTATGCAGTCTGGGTTCCCTTTTATGCTTTGACTTTGAAAAAGCTCATTCAGCTCAGCATAAGACAAATCTTGAAATAGCTAGGTTGTGTGCATGTCATTTTTGTAACAGTTGTTCTACATGTGCTGAGTTAATGACTAAGGTCAGTGGGTCAGTGGTTTCACAGATAAGAATATACTCAGTATATCTGTCATAGACTTTATCGTAAAGATCTTTTTAAAGGTAAAAACATATATTATCCATAATATAGTTAGTTATTTGATATAGTTATTTAATTAATTAGTTAGATTGAGTTTGTGTGAAGTAATATATGTTTATATGTATTCAATTATAGTTTAATATGCATTTGTAAGGTTTGGTACAGAATTGCATTTCTGTAGCTTAAAGAATATCCATTACAAGAATTCGGCCATTTGGAAAGGTCATTCACCTTTAGTTTTTTATAAGAATCTGCTGTGTGTTACTGACAATCAAGAAGTTTAAGAGACGTGTTAGCTCATGGGAAAGAGAATATTTAGAAGAATCACGAATATGATCATTTCATTTTTAGTTCTAGCCGTATATGGCTATGGCTTTAGTCTGCTGACTAGTTGATTTGAAATAGTATAAAAACAGAGTGACACTTCACTTCAGGATGCACCACACACTTCACTACACTTTATTACACGACACAACACAACACACGTCCTTTACTCACACACAGAAGGACTTTGCTACTTTTTCACACACATAAAGAAGAAGGACACACGCATCCTTACATTGAAGACGACATATTGTTTACATTAGGCCTAAATACAGCCTACCTCACAAACAGCTGCTAGAGTGGACATCTCTCTGACATAGAAAAGCACCAACGGAGCTGAGACATCTCTTGAACATTCTTGATACAAGATTTTGTTCTTATTATTTTTGTTTTACTACGTCAAGCTGTAAGAAGAATTTAACTTTGTATATATTTTCAAGTTGTTGCCAAGTGTGACCAAATAAACTCACACTTTGTTTTAAGACAGCCTGGCTACTGAACTTTTGAACAAAACGCCTAAGACACTGTTGACATAACACGTGTCTGAGAGGAGAAGGTTTTTACACCCTCTCCACATTTTTACAATTGCCCCCTAGTTAACCCTTTCACCACTGATCACTGTATAACTGTTACGGGTGACGCTGGTTAGTTAGTTTATTTTTTATAGTGTCAGGGCACCCGCCGTCTATTACCTAATAAAGGTTTAGCCCCCGATTACCTGGCGGTAATATGAGTTAGGTTTTAGGGTCAGATAGGGTCTGCGTCGCCCCAGGCAGCGTCAGGTTAGTGCCAGTAGTGCTAACACCCACCGTACACCTCCCTTAGTGGTATAGTATCGGAACGTATCAATATCTGATCCGATCAGATCTATACTAGCGTCCCCAGCAGTTTAGGGTTCCCAAAACACAGTGTTAGCGGGATCAGCCCAGATACCTGCTAGCACCCGCGTTTTGCCCCTCCGCCCGGCCCAGCCCACCCAAGAGCAGTAACGATCGATCACTGTCACTTACAAAACACTAAACACATAACTGCTGCATTCGAGTCAGGCCTGATCCCTGCGATCGCTAACAGTTTTTTTGGTAGCGTTTTGGTGAACTGGCAAGCACCAGCGGCCTAGTACACCCCGGTCGTAGTCAAACCAGCACTGCAGTAACACTTGGTGACGTGGCGAGTCCCATAAGTGCAGTTCAAGCTGGTGAGGTGGCAAGCACAAGTAGTGTCCCGCTGCTACCAAGAAGAAGACAAACACAGGCCCGTCGTGCCCATAGTGCCCTTCCTGCTGCATTCGCCAATCCTAATTGGGAACCCACCACTTCTGCAGCGCCCGTGCTTCCCCCATTCACATGCCAAACCAAATGCAGTCGGCTTCATGAGAGGCATTTTCTTTATGTCCTCCCGAGTACCCCTACCCAACAAACCCCCCCCCAAAAAAGATGTTGTGTCTGCAGCAAGCGCGGATATAGACGTGACACCCGCTATTATTGTCCCTCCTGTCCTGACAATCCTGGTCTTTGCATTGGTGAATGTTTTGAACGCTATCATACACTAGTTGAGTATTAGCGTAGGGTACAGCATTGCACAGACTAGGCACACTTTCACAGGGTCTCCCAAGATGCCATCGCATTTTGAGAGACCCGAACCTGGAACCGGTTACAGTTATAAAAGTTACAGTTACAAAAAAAAGTGTAAAAAAAATAAAAATAAATAAAAAACACAAAAAAATATATAAAATTAAAAAAAAAAAAAAATAGTTGTCGTTTTATTGTTCTCTCTCTCTATTGTTCTGCTCTTTTTTACTGTATTCCATTCTGCAATTCTTTTATTGTTATTATGTTTTATCATGTTTGCTTTTCAGGTATGCAATTTTTTATACTTTACTGTTTACTGTGTTTTATTGCTAACAATTTTTTTGTCTTCAGGTACACCATTCAGCTGCAGCGCGGATTTATTTATCTTGACAGCAACAGCGTTTGCTCCCACGATACATAAAGCCGTGACTCCAGCGCTGTCGGAGGTAATATATGTCGAAGCATGGGAGCAGCAGGGGAGGAGGAGAGACTTGCTCCTAACTTTTGGGGTGGATGCCCCCCCCATATATAAATGGTGCATGCATGCCCATCATTAGAAGGGGGTGGATGAAAGGAGGTATTCTAATGGTGGGCATACCCACCAATCAATCTCTTTTTTTCGTTCAACCCACAGGCTGCATGAAAAAAAAGATTACAATATATGCCCAACAAGGACCAGCAATGTACTGGTATGTTGCTGGACTTTGAGTGGTTATACCAGAAAGATGCCTGCAGGTTTAGGTATCATGTTGGTATCATTCTTTTCAGCCAGCGGTCGGCTTTCATATAAAAGCAATCCTAGCAGCTAATTAGCCTCTAGACTGCTTTTACAAGCAGTGGGAGGAAATGTCTCCCCCTCCCACCGTCTTCCACGTTTTTCTCTGGCTCTCTTGTCTCAACAGGGAACCTGAGAATGCAGCCGGTGATTCGGCTAGCTGACCATAGAGCTGATCAGAGGCCAGAATAGCTTCAATCATCTCTATGGCCTAAGAAACCGGAAGCTACCAGTATTTCATGACTTAGATTTCGCCAGATGTAAACAGCGCCATTGGGAAATTGGAAAAGCATTTTATCACACTGATCTTGGTGTGGTCAGATGCTTTGAGGGCAGAGGAGAGATCTAGGGTGTAATAAACCCCATTTTTTTCAAAAAAAGAGTACCTGTCACTACCTATTGCTATCATAAGGGATATTTACATTCCCTGACATAACAATAAAAATGATTAAAAAAAAATGAAAGGCACAGTTTAATAAGATAAAAAAGCAAAAAAAAAAAAAAAGCACCCCTTTCCCCCCCTGCTCTCGCGCAAAGGCGAACACAAGCGTTGGTCTGGCGTCAAATGTAAATAGCAATTGCACTATGCATGTGAGGTATCACAGCGAAAGTCAGATCGAGGGCAGTAATTTTAGCAGTAGACCTCCTCTGTAAATCTAAAGTGGTAACCTGTAAAGGATTTTAAAAATGTATGTAGTTTGTCGCCACTGCACTTTTGTGCGCAATTTTAAAGCATGTCATGTTTGGTATCCATGTACTTGGCCTAAGATCATCTTTTTTATTTCATCAAACATTTGGGCAATATAGTGTGTTTTAGTGCATTAAAATTAAAAAAAGTGTGTTTTTTCCCTAAAAAATGCGTTTGAAAAATCGCCGCGCAAATACTGTGTGAAAAAAAAATGAAACACCCACCATTTTAATCTGTAGGGCTTTTGCTTTAAAAAAATATATCATGTTTGGGGGTTCAAAGTAATTTTCTTGCAAAAAAAAAAAAATTTTTTCATGTAAACGATAAGTGTCAGAAAGGGCTTTGTCTTCAAGTGGTTAGAAGAGTGGGTGGTGTGTGACATAAGCTTCTAAATGTTGTGCATAAAATGCCAGGACAGTTCAAATCCCCCCCAAATTACCCCATTTTGGAAAGTAGACACCTCAAGCTATTTGCTGAGAGGCATGTCGAGTCCATGGAATATTTTATATTGTGACACAAGTTGCGGGGAAAAGACAATTTTTTTTTTTGCACAAAGTTGTCACTAAATGATATATTGCTCAAACATGCCATGGGAATATGTGAAATTATGCCCCAAAATACATTTTGTTGCTTCTCCTGAGTACGGGGATACCACATGTGTGGGACTTTTTGGGAGCCTAGCCACATGCGGGACCCCTTCAGGGCCTTCAGGGTTTCTAAGGGTGTAAATTTTTGATTTCACTCCTCAATGCCTATCACAGTTTCGGAGGCCATGGAATGCCGAGATGGCACAACCCCCCCCCCAAATGACTCCATTTTGGAAAGTAGACACCCCAAGCTATTTGCTGAGAGGTATGGTGAGTATTTTGCAGACCTCGCTTTTTGTCACAAAGTTTTGAAAATTGAAAAAAGAAAATAAAAATACATTTTTCTTTTCTTTCTTCATTTTCAAAAACAAATGAGAGCTGCAAAATACTCACCATGCCTCTCAGCAAATAGCTTGGGGTGTCTACTTTCCAAAATGGGGTCATTTGGGGGGGTTTTGTGCCATCTTGGCATTTTATGGTCTTCGAAACTGTGATAGGTAGTGAGGAGTGAAATCAAAAATTTACTCCCTTAGAAATCCTGAAGGCGGTGATTGGTTTTCGGGGCCCCGTATGCAGCTAGGCTCCCAAAAAGTCTCACACATGTGGTATCCCCATACTCAGGAGAAGCAACAGAATGTATTTTGGGGTGTAATTCCACATATTCCCATGGCATGTTTGAGCAATATATCATTTAGTGACAACTTTGTGCAAAAAAAAAAAGTTTGTCATTTTCCCACAACTTGTGGCAAAATATAAAATATTCCATGGACTCAAAATGCCTCTCAGCAAATAGCTTGGGGTGTCTACTTTCCAAAATGGGGTCATTTGGGGGGGTGAACTGTCTTGGATTTTTATGGCCTTCAAAACTGTGATAGGTAGTGAGGAGTGAAATAAAATATTTACGCCCTTAGAAATCCTGAAGGCAGTGCTTGGTTTTCGGTGCCCCGTACACGGCTAGGCTCCCAAAAAGTCCCACACATGTGGCATCCCCATACTCAGGAGAAGCAGCTGAATGTGTTTTGGGGTGTAATTCCACATATGCCCATGGCCTGTGTGAGCAATATATCATTTAGTGACAACTTTTTGTAAATTTTTTTTCTGTCATTATTCAATCACTTGGGACAAAAAAATTAATATTCAATGGGCTCAACATGCCTCTCAGCAATTTCCTTGGGGTGTCTACTTTCCAAAATGGGGTCATTTGGGGGGTTTGTACTGCCCTGCCATTTTAGCACCTCAAGAAATGACATAGGCAGTCATAAACTAAAAGCTGTGTAAATTCCAGAAAATGTACCCTAGTTTGTAGACGCTATAACTTTTGCGCAAACCAATAACTATACGCTTATTGAAATTTTTTTTACCAAAGACATGTGGCTAAAAACATTTTGGACTAAATGTATGATTAAAATTGAGTTTATTGGATTTTTTTAAATAACAAAAAGTAGAAAATATAGTTTTTTTTCAAAATTTTTAGTCTTTTTCCGTTATAGCCAAAAAATAAAAACCGCAGAGGTGATCAAATACCATCAAAAGAAAGCTCTATTTGTGGGAACAAAAGGACGCAAATTTTGTTTGGGTACAGCATTGCATGACCGCGCAATTAGCAGTTAAAGCGACGCAGTGCCAAATTGTAAAAAGTGCTCTGGTCAGGAAGGGGGTAAATCCTTCCAGGGCTGAAGTGGTTAAGCCGACCCGAGAACACTGTGAGCATGTTTTAGATTAGACATGTGCAATTAGTTTTGTTCGAAATTAGTTTTTTAACAAATTTTGACAACTTTGTTAATTTGGAAACATCTGAATTACTAAAACCCATTTAATGAATTTCCCCAATTATATTTTCGAATTAATGATAATATATATATATATATATATATATATATATATATATATATATATATATAAGCGGCATTCGTTATTTTGGATAATTCGTAACTTCGGAAATTCGTATTCGTTACCTTGACTAAGACTCCTTTCACACTGACGCACTTTGCAGGTGCTATAGCACTAAAAATAGCGCTTTAAAAGCACCTTGAAATAGTCGCTCCATTCACTCCAGTGTGAAAGCCCAAGGGCTTTCACACTGGAGGAGTACGCTGGCAGGGCATCAGAAAAAGTCTTGCCAGCAGCTTCTTTGCAGCACATTAGGAGCAGTGAATACACCGCTCCTAAAGCACCCCTGCCCATTGAAATCAATGGGCAGCGCCGCCGAACCGCCTGCAAAGCGCTGCTGTAGCGGCACTTTGCGGGCGCTTTTAACCCTTTTTTGGCCGCTAGCGGGTGTTAAAAGCGCCCCGCTAGCGGCTGAAAAGCACCGCAAAAATGACGGTAAAGCGCTGCTAAAAATAGCGGCGTTTTACCGCCGACGTCCGGGCGCTGTGATTGTGAAAGCACCCTGACAGTCAAATTTAAAAGGAAATTCAAATACCTATAATGTAATAGTTAGCTATTTTTAGTTAGTCATTCTTTAGAATTTTCAGATTTTCATTCTTTCAAATATTCTTTCTTATTTTTCGGTTTTTCAAATTTACGAATTTCGAAATTTTCGAATTTACGATTTGCGATCATAACTTATGACCCTAAAAAAATTTTTTAAAAAAATGAATGAAACCAAAATGAACAAATTTTTTCGACAGTGCACATGTCACCAGGCCCTTCTGAGAAACTAGCCTTCATCCTGGCTCTCTCCAGCAAAGGTCCTCCCCTGGATCTTCTCTATTTGTCTTGGTTTCTTCCAAGCCAGGCAAGACAGCCTAAGGACCACCTCAGGATTAGTAGGCCCCAGACTGGCTTCTTGGTCTATTTGCAGAGCTCAGTTTAGCAGCACGTCCCTAGGCCAGGAGGGCCTGAGGCAAGAGAGCGAGCACATGGCCCCATCCAAATATATATCTTCTTCCAAAATGCTCCAGTGGCCAAGAACCTTCTACTAGGTTGGCTGGAAGAAGAATAAATATTCATAATTCAACCTAGTTGTACTTCTCATACTGGCCTGTGGTACCAGAGACTGGGGACAGTGAGAAATACACAACCCAGTTGAGATTAGGGAAAGACGAGATAAACTGTACAATCAGTCTGAGCTGCCTACAGAGCAGCCAAAAACTACACTTGACTTATAGCCCCAGTTTAGAACCAGGGGGCTACATAACCATAATCCACTTTCTGGGCTATTCATTTAGAACAGCTGGACTGGAACAGCTTTTGGATAAGTCAACATTCTCACTGTGAAAGGTTTAGTTCACAGCACCTATATTGACAATGTGCTTTAGCTGTGATTTGGAAAGCATTGTGCTGTTAATGAAGTGCATAGGGGAGGGATCAGTGCAGGATTTGATGGGGCTGGCAGGTCTGTTAAAGTAAACTATTACTGAATGTAATGTAGGTAGCATAATTCTGTGAGTCTTGGAAAATTTGGTGGTGCCTACAAGCCCTACACTGACATACAATAAACATTTTTAGTTATTATGTACATTCATTCCAATAAAAACCCAATTTTAATTAATGCTAAAGCACTTTAAGAAATAAATACTGACCTGACTTCTTTTAAGCTGGTTGATGTCAGTATAAGGTCCTCTATGTATCCAATGCTGGCATCAGTAAGGCGATTATACCTCAGATCTAGCACTGTCAGAGTTGTACAATTACTCAGTGACACCAGGGATGAGGCGTATTCATCAGTCAGCATCACATTCCGTAGTCTATGATGGACAAAAATTAATGGTTAGTGCCATTCCAAATAATTTCTTACCTTTATAAGTAAAACACAGATCCACACTTCATAGTGTGCAAGCTGAAGAAGGTCAAGGAAGAGGCAATAGAAGCATCAGCCTTGGGGGCTGTGCTGAGGAGTTGGGAGCCTCTCCTTCTTCTGCATCACTTGGTTGTGTCCTGCACCATGCAATTAGTCCTGCATGTTGTACTGAAAGATTGTTTTTACAGTCCGAAGTGGACTTTGAACAAGATTCAAAGGACCAGGATAAGTGTTCTCTCACTTGAGTACTAGTACACCTGGGCATGAGAGAATAACCTCGGGGAGCATGTCTGGATGGGTAGAGCTATGGAGTGGGGCATAGAAAGAGAGACTGGTATACTACAGAAAAGCACTATTACGTACCAGGTGTGAGGCCGAGATGTTGAGAGGGCTCCCCTTGCAGCTAAGTGCAGCGCTTCCCTGAAAGTTGTACAGGAAAAGCAGAACCCAGAGAATCACGGTTTTCCAGGTACTGAGATGAGATGAGCTGGTCACCGTGATGTAGCAGGAACAGGCTGGATGAACTGTAAAGCTGGTGTGCTTGCAGAGTACCAGGTAAACTTGACAGAGTAGCAAAGCGGAGACAGAAACGAGAGCCAGGCCGGGGGTCATACACGGTAAGATCAGTTCAGATGATGAGATTGAATAGCCGGAATCTTTAGCAGAGTTGATAAGCGAAGCCAAGGTCAGACGCAGTGGAGCAGGCCAGAGAGAAGTCAGGAGTGAAAGCCAAGGGTAAATCGGGAGACCAAGTTCACAGGTCAGAGCAAGCCGGGTCAATAACAGAAGTTCAATCAGTATACAAAAGAACACAGGATCAAGGGGAAGCTGAAGATAATCCAGCAATTAGCGGCTCCAGCAGTAGGCTTAAAAAGGCCAGGAAGTACTGCCCACCTCAGTCACACTGTGCACCATGGTGGCCATGATTGTCTTGAGCGGAATTGCCAGTCCTTCTTTGGCCATTTCCCTGACAAGCACCTTGTTAATCTTGGTAACAGAAGCGGATGCTGTGACACTAGTATACAAGGAGGTTGGTCCCAAAACTGTGGTGCTCCGAAGGAGAAGCAAGGAGAAGATGGCTTATTAATTATGTGCTAGCATTCTACACCTGAGTGATGCTATATACGGTAAGTTATGCTTTTGTATATGGCACTGTGTGCTGAACAGGTTTGTTAGTATGTCAATGTTATGTCAAATGTCACGACCATCTTTACAAGCTACAGTAAAAACATATTTCATATGTGGACATTCCTTTCTTCTTGAACTTAAAGGCCTAAGGCAGGGGATGTCTCGGTCAGGCCCATGATTAAGGACAATATGGTGAAGACTTTTATATACGAGCAATGGGTTGTTGTTTTATCTAAGAAGAAACAGGATGGAAACTTGTACATTTTGGTGTCAATACCTGAACATTTAGAATTTTCCTTACAATTCTGGCGTAGTCAGCAGGATAGGACCCCTGGGCCATTAGGGTTGCCACCCATCTGGAATTCACCCAGACAGTCAGGGTTTTCAATCGTGTGTCTGGGTTTCAGACTACCTGAAACCCGGACACAATATTCGGAATGGACAGTGGCTCCCCAAGTAACCAAGTACCATAACCGCCGAGTGCACATGGGCCCCACCCTCATACACAGACAGGAGAGAAGAGAGGGCTAGATCTGCTCCTCCTTCTCCCGCCTCTACCCCTCTGTCTGCCCACCACACTCCAATTCCTGGCATTCTGTGCCTCAGGAAAGGGATGTGTGGGCTGGAAGATTGAAGCTCAGCAACCGGCAGATACATCGCGGATGAACGGTGTCGATGCTTAAGCCTCCATCCTCGGGTGAGTGAGCTCACCATCCATCTCCTGTCTGTGACTGAAGTCTCCCCCCTTCTCGCTCCTGCCCCTGAGTGGGTACACTAAGGTAAGGGGGACTCAGATGTAAGGGGTGCCCCGTGGACTCTGATGTAAGGGAGGCTTTGGGAACCCTAATTTAAGGGGGAATGCTGGGAACTCTGGTGTAAAGGGGAACTCTGATGTAAGGGAGTTTCTGCTCACCAAACCTCCCCCTTACATCAGAGTCTACAGCGTTCCCACTTAAAAATAAAATTTTGCTGTGCGCGGCTAAAGTGTCCGGGTTTCACTTAAAAAAAAAGGTGGCAACACTATGTGCCATGTGTTGAACTCTGTGATCGGATCTGAGTCAGAGGGAGGAGATTGGGCAGCGAGACTGGGGAAATAACTTTTTTTTTTTGCTAGACAACACAGTAACAAATTACAGACATGGCTCATAGCAGAGCTATATTGAACATACAACAAAAAACCCACAAAAAATGTACTCAACGATAACCATAGTAACAGTCTCTGTTATGCATACAAAATACCCATAAAGGATAAATTTGAAGTAAATAACAGATTTGTATCACTCTATGAGTACAAGCTATAACTCACTCCACTGTTCTACTGACAACTCTGGTGCAATGGCAGACCAATGATCTCAAGCTCTCTTATTTAGAGGTACAAGGAACTAATAGAGATGGGTCTAACACCCCCCATTTCAGTTTGTGCCAGAACTCTCGAACATGCAAACCGTCAAACCCTATTAAAATCTATGGGGACTCAAACTTGAAAAATCAAAGGTGCCCATATTGAAATCTTATATGCAAGTTATTGGCCATAAATAGGCTATGGGGACCCGGGCACTGCCCTGGGGCACATGCATCAATGCAAAAAAAGTTTTTAAAAAAGATCATTTTTGAAGGAGGGATTTTAATGATGCTTAAAGTGAAACAATAAAAATGAAAAATTCCTTTAAATATAGTGCCTGGGGGGTCTGCCTGTAAAGTGGTGCATCTGTACCATGTGTAGAACCTGCTGCAGGAAAACTGACATATATAGAAAAGAAAAAAAAGACATTTAAATAGATTTTCCCAGCTGCAAGCTTTCGAACCATTACTAACAATACAAAATTGTGAAACAAAAAAAACAATGTGGGGGTCCCCCCCAATCCATACCAGGTCCTTTGCGACTGGTATGGATTTTAAGGGGAACCCCGTTTCAAAATAGAAAGGATAAAACGGTAAAACAGTGTGCAGGCCAAGGCCAGGAAAGAGAGTAGGATGAGCGAGCATCCACCCTCCTGAACCCCCCCCCCCCTCGAAGCACCTTCCTTGTCCCCATGTTGATGGGGACAAGAGCCTCCTACCCACAACACTTGGTGTTGGTTCTGGAGGTCTGTAGGCAGGGGGCTTATCGGAATCTGGAAGCCCCCTTTAGCAAGATCCCGACCCTCCCCCATGTGAATGAGTAGGGGCTACCGCCATCTGCCCTGCCGTGTGACAGTTCTTAAATAGGTAAAGAACAGGGCCTCCTGGCAATGTCACCTGTTGGCATCACTCACTTGTGATGTCACCGAACCAGCATGGACCGGTTGGTGACGTCACATGGGGTGGTTCCACCAGGTGACGTCACCAGGTGGCTCCACCCCTTACCTATTCATTTCTTTTGTTACAGTGTTTTTGGTGAATAAGTAGCGATACAATGTATCCCATACTCATTCATGTGGGGTGGGGGCAGGATCTGAAACTGTATTGATTGCGGTCATGCTACACTGTACCCAAACAAAATTTTTATCATTATGTTCCCACAAATAGAGCTTTCTTTTGGTGGTATTTGATCACCTCTGGGGTTTTTATTTGATGACGCAATAGAGGAAAAGCTGATACACGGCTCTTCCTGTGGGTTTAATCACTTCCCGCCCAGCCTGACCATCCTCCCGAATAACCCGACTCTTTCAGCTAAACCCAGCACAGTATGTACTCCTCAAGGAAGAGGACGACAAAGCGGAACAACAAGCCCACAAAATCTTCACCTCCGGCTCCACCAACGATTGAAATCAGGCGACTGTTTCAACTCTACCAACTGAACTCGCCGGAGCTTAAAATGGCGGACACATGTGCAAGCAGCGCAGGGAACCAGGCACCTGGTGTATCACCAACTCTACACGTGGAACCCCCAAGCTCTGACACACTCCTGGATACCCCACCAAACTTCCACCTCGCCCCCAAATCTGGGGGACCATAGCAGCCCACATCTCTTTTATATCGAGCGGATGCAGAACTCCGCTCCCTGATACAGGCGCTCCCCACTAAGGCCGACATCGTGGCCTTGATCGGCACTGGTAGAGGCGGCCCACAGGAAGGATCTGAAAGAGGTAAAGACGGAGGTGTCAGCTCTGGACCAACGCGTGACCGCTAGAAGAGCTCCAGAAGACGCATGTTAAGTGCCCTGGTGGACCAACAGCTGCACCTCGAGGACATGGAGGACCGGAGCCGCTGGAACAATCTGCGGCTCTGAGGCCTACCGGAGGCCACGGGAGCCGAGGATCTGGCGAACACGGCGCTCGCCATCTTGCGCAGCAACGAGGGAGTAGAACTCCTGGACCGGGTGACACTAGATCGCATCCACAGGGTGCTGGGCCCCAAACCGTCGGACCCAGTGAGGCCCAACGATGTTATCTGTAGACTACACCACTATGTCCACGAGGAACATATCATCCGCAAAGCATGGGAGGCGGGAGAGCCGGAGTTCAATGGAGCTGCCATTAAGATATTCCCTGATCTCTCCCACATGACACTGCACTGCCAAGCCCTGCTCAAGCCACTGCTAGACCTCGACAGACAACAGGATGCCTCCTACAGAAGGGGTTACCCGTTATCCGTGACCTTCGGGAGAAACCAGAGATTCTTTACCTTTCGAGCTTCAGCCTCTATACCAGCCCTCTTTGAGTTCCTGGATACAGAGCCGATCAACGTTCCCAACTGGCTAACACTTCTTCCGCGATTCCCCAGCCGCCCGTACCAGCCGACACAGAGAAGAGGAGCCTTCCAGCCCAGACAACAGAGAGGCCGACCCAAGTCCCAGAGCACAATCTCAGGTGGCGGCATGGAAGTCGTAAGGCCTTCGTACCGTGAGTACTCTCCCCCTGTTGCATAGGTCTTGAGCCGTTTAGGCTAAACGTTATACCGGATCCCTCTGCCTCCCCGAGTACATGGCCCGCCCTGTCTGGAACGCTACCCAGCCCTGTCAGTTGTTCCATGACAAGGGATGTTGGGACTCTGTCCACGTTCACACAGGGTTGCCCCCCCGAATCCTCCACAAGTTATTGAAACTTTTGCGGCAATTTCTGCCTGCGCACCGGAGGGAGACTTCCAGACGTGCACCCCACACAGTAGCCTCAGGAGACCCCCCTCCACCCGCCATTGAGGCTGGAAATGCCTCGGTTTTGTACCCTTGGGCACGGCAGTGCCCTAGCCCCCTCCCGTGATTCTCACAGGCGGATTTACCTAGTGGACCCCAACACTCTGCATCACGAACAGATACCTGGACATGCCCCTCACTGGTCCTACTGGGTGTACACTGTGCGCCCCATCAGGAGACTATACACTCAGGAGTGGCACGGTCCTATCCCTCCCTCTTCGTGAGGCAGATACACAGAGAGGGGTAGAGTGAGCAGAGGCGATTGTCCTCTATGTACCTAGGCCAAAACTAGATGACACCTCGGGACTGTGAAGGGGGGGTTCCTTCTCCCCGCCTTCTGGGGATGGGGTCGCCGGCTATGCTCATTTGAGGGGGCCTGGCGCCTCCATCTTGGGGAGCGGGGCACTGGGTTTATGCGGTGGAGGGAGGGAATATAATCAATGAATATGTGATAGCCGCTGTCTCCTGTATACTGTATATAGCATTATAGGTCTGGGGATTCACTGGTTCATTATACATTTGAGGAGCGGAGTGGGTCAGGTCACAAGGCACAGGGGGGGACTATTGCTGGATTGTTAAAAACTGGCACTTTTATATTCACATGGTTAAGTTTGTTGTTTTCTTCTTGTGTTGTAACTGTTTTTGCACTATGATGTATTGTTGGGTGGGCGGGAGGGTCGGGGGCTCGCCTACCAAGCCCTGTCCTCCCTCTCTCCCAACTAGGATAGCATACCACCCGGGGGTATTTACCTGCCTCCCGGGAGTTGTATGCAGATATTGTTATTGAAACCAGAACAGGGGCCTTAAGCCCGGATCTTACTACCTCTTTTTTCTTTGTTTGAGCTTTTTATTTTCTTCCTATTTCTAACTCTACTTTCTCCATACTACATCGTTTTTTGTTTTTTTTTCTTCTTACCCTTACACTTTCCCCACCTCCCTCTCCGACCCCCCCCGCCCTTATGCTATGGCACTGGACAATGTCACTGTGATGTCGCTCAATGCTAAAGGGCTCAACACGCCAGAGAAAAGACGCATCCTGCTACATGACCTGAAGCGGTCTCATACAGATATTGCTTTCATCTAAGAGACACATTTCAAAAAAGACAAACTCCAATACCTACGTAATAAGTTCTACCCACTGACCTACCACTCTACTAACCTGACTGCAAAATCCAAAGGGGTTTCCATATTAATTTCCGGGAAAATCCCCTGGAAGCTCCAAGGTTCCATTGTTGACACCGGGGGGTAGAGACATCTTTATTAAAGGACACATAGGTTTAATATGGCGGAACAAAACCCCTCGCATTAACTTGGAGATTCTACAACACCCCAAAAATGCGGGCGGTCTTGCAGTTCCTAATCCAAGGTTATACTTTTTTGCATCCCAACTACAGCCCCTCGTTGGATGGGAGTCTGAGCAGACACTTTTTCCTGCTCAACGATTACCTTGTTATGCATTTAAGGTTACCACGCTATGTCCTAGATGGTGCAAGAGGGGGTGTCTCGCTTGCCGATATGCCTACCTGCACGTTAATATGTAAAATATGGGATACAGTTAAAAAAAATACTGGGTGTCTCTTATCCTACTAGATACACCTCCATATGGGAAAATGATAGACTTCCTCAAATTTTGGCCCTTAGAGGCTTTCAAAGATGGGGGAAATTAGGAATAACAACTCTAGCTCAGTAATACGAAAACGGTATACTTAAATCCTTTGAAGATCTAAGGGGGTTCTCTTTACAATCTAACTGGTTCTATCAATTCCTCCAATGAAGACATGCTTTACATGCCCAATTCTCTTTTGCTAGGATATTTTTTCCCCCTATCCTTGTTCTTGATAATATAGTAAAGGCAGGGTCAACAAAAGGTTTCACCTCTGCTACATATAGAGTATTGTTAGATTAGGTTTTTACTAAACTTACCCATTCGCTCAAGGGCCGGCTGGGAAAAAGGGTTGTGTTTTGTTTAATGTGATTTTGTTTGTATAATTTGTCTGTATTGTCTTAATGTTGTTTCCATATAAAAATAAAAAAAGGATCTGATTTAAAAAAAAAAAAAGGACTCATAGGTGACGTACAGGTAACATTGGCTTCAATTTATGCACATAATGAACACCAGGCCTCATTCCTGGACGCTGTCGTGGAACAACTCCAAGAATTTAAAGCGGGAGAGCTGATCCTTGGAGGAGACTTTAATGTCCCTCTGATACCATCAGCAGACACGTCGACGGGTGTATCGTCTATATGCCCGAGCCACCTCAAGCGGGTAGCCAAAATACTACACAAAGCCCAATTGATAGATGCATGGCGTCTACAACACTCAGGGGAATGCGATTACAAATTCTACTCCCCACCACATAAAATCTACACGAGAATAGAATACTTCCTGATCCCTCATACTCAACTACATGCAGTTCGCAATACATCGATAGGCAACATCACATGGTAGGACCATGCACCCATTTTTCTGACCTACACCCTGACAGGTCTCATGTCACCCAGGCACCGCTTCTGGCGCCTAAACGAAAGCCTTTTGCAGACCCCGGAGGTGTTGGCGGAGATGACTAAAGAGCTAAATATGTACTTTCAGATAAACGACCAACCAGACTGTGACCCGGGTATTCTGTGGGAGGCTCACAAACCAGTTATCAGAAGAATCCTCATTAAACACGGAGCCCATATTAAGCGAGAACGCACAAAACAGCTTTCCCAACTACTACACAAATTAGACGTGACTGAATCAAGACATAAACACGCTCCCTCCCAGGCTTTGGAGACAGACCTAACAGTTATCAGGAAACAGATCACTGACCTACTCCACTACAAAGCGAAGGCTGCACTGCAGTTCTGTCGCAAAAGTTATAGACCCATATCGCTTTTGAATGTGGACCTCATGCTGTATACTAAGATTCTAGCTACCCAGCTGGCACAACACCTACAGAAACTAGTACACCTCGATCAGGTCGGCTTTATTCCCACTATGGGCTCAAATAGAGCAGAGTCAATCTTCCATCCCCCTGAAGAGTACACTATGGTGCTGGGAATTCATACCACCAGACTTGAGGACGCACCCTCTGATAGGGAATACCATATGACAATGTTCACAAGCCACCGTACAAACTTCACAAATGACCAGGACATCACCCTTGACCCCAATCCTGGGGAACTCCAAATTCTCACCGGGACTCTCGCCCACACAAATTTTTAACACTACGCAAATCTGCCTGTGTAACTGCCTCCCAGTTTGTGATAGGAGATAGATTGCCCACAATTGCAGAGCTGACAGATTCCACAGGCCCCTATCGACTCGCATTCTGGAACGCAGCACAGATCCATAATTTCATCCAGACTACACCAGAACCACAGGCTTACACTAGGCAACTGACCACATTCGAGGAATACTGCTCTGGAACAGAACCGCTACCCCAGGTCCTCTCCAAAACATACGTGCTACTCAATGACCCCCCAGAGCAGCCGGACCTGCCCTACATATCAAAATGGGAAGTAGACCTGCACTGCACTTTCACTACAACACAAACCCAAAATATGATCTGCTACACCCTTAAGACTTCACTGTGCACTAAAATACAGGAGACTAACTATAAGATACTCACAAGTAGGGATGAGCTTCGTGTTCGAGTCAAACCCATGTTCGACTCGAACATTGGCTGTTCGATCGTTCGTCGAATTGCGAACGATATGGGCCGTTCGCACAAAATTCGTGTGGCGCGTCACGGCCCATAATTCACTGCAGCATCGCAGTGCATTGCTGGCTGATGATTGGCTATGACCCGCATGCTTGGCCAATCACAGCGCCATCGGCAGAGAGAGCTGTAATTGGCCAAAGCCAGGGTGGCTTTGGCCAATTACGGCTCAGGGGGTTTAGAACACGCCCCACACTATATAAGGCCGCCTGCATGGCGACCCTGTGTAGTGTGTTTCGGCGTGCTTAGAGAAAGAGAGAGACAGTGTCATTTCATTTGAGTTAGCTAGATTAGGCAGGACAGTCAGTGAGTTAGCTGCACTTACAGTGTATTGTGTATATATATATATATATATGCATCCCAGGTGTTGCATATATATATATATATATATATATATATATACATATATACAATGTATTCAGTTTAGCTAGATCCGTTCCTGTTATCTTCCTACTGACAGGCAGGCTTGTCTTGTTACAGTATTTACAGCTACCTGAAGAAAATTGCTGGTGTTCTTTTGATCCTATTAGTACCACAGTCAGGCAGCTAGACTATTTACTGTTAGTGTAGTGCGTCCTCCTCACAGTGTTCAGTTAAAGCTACAAGTTAATTTAGTGTGACCTCTGCACAGTGTTCAGCTAAAACTACAGGTTAGTGTAGTGCACAGTGTTCAGCTAAAGCTACAAGTTAGGGTAGTGCGTCCTCCTCACAGTGTTCAGCTAAAACTACAAGTTAGTTTAGTTTGACCTCTGCACAGTGTTCAGCTAAAGCTACAAGTTAGTGTAGTGCGTCCTCCTCACAGTGTTCAGCGAAAACTACAAGTTAGTGTAGTGAGACCTCTGCACAGTGTTCAGCTAAAGCTACAAGTTAGTGTATTGCGTCCTCCTCACAGTGTTCAGCTAAAACTACAAGTTAGTGTAGTGCGACCTCTGCAGAGTGTTCAGCTAAAGCTACAAGTTAGTATAGTGTGTCCTCCTCACAGTGTTCAGCTAAAACTACAAGTTAGTGTAGTGAGACCTCTGCACAGTGTTCAGCTAAAGCTACAAGTTAGTGTAGTGCGTCCTCCTCACAGTGTTCAGCTAAAGCTACAAGTTAGTTTAGTGTGACCTCTGCACAGTGTTCAGCTAAAGTTACAAGTTAGGGTAGTGCGTCCTCCTCACAGTGTTCAGCTAAAGCTACAAGTTGGTGTAGTGTGTCCTCCTCACAGTGTTCAGCTAAAGCTAAAAGTTAGTTTAGTGTGACCTCTGCACAGTGTTCAGCTAAAGCTACAAGTTAGGGTAGTGCGTCCTCCTCACAGTGTTCAGCTAAAACTACAAGTTAGTGTAGTGTGACCTCTGCACAGTGTTCAGCTAAAGCTACAAGTTAGTGTAGTGAGACCTCTGCAGTGTTCAGCTAAAGCTACAAGTTAGTGTAGTTCGTCCTCCTCACAGTGTTCAGCTAAAGCTACAAGTTAGTTTAGTGTGACCTCTGCACAGTGTTCAGCTAAAGCTACAAGTTAGGATAGTGCGTCCTCCTCACAAAGTTCAGCTAAAGCTACAAGTTGGTGTAGTGTGTCCTCCTCACAGTGTTCAGCTAAAACTACAAGTTAGTGTAGTGCGACCTCTGCACAGTGTTCAGCTAAAGCTACAAGTTAGTGTAGTGCGTCCTCCTCACAGTGTTCAGCTAAAGCTACAAGTTAGTTTAGTGTGACTTCTGCACATTGTTCAGCTAAAGCTACAAGTTAGGGTAGTGCGTCCTCCTCACAGTGTTCAGCTAAAGCTACAAGTTGGTGTAGTGTGTCCTCCTCACAGTGTTCAGCGAAAACTATAAGTTAGTGTAGTGCGACCTCTGCACAGTGTTCAGCTAAAGCTACAAGTTAGTGTAGTGCGTCCTCCTCACAGTGTTCAGCTAAAACTACAAGTTAGTGTAGTGCGACCTCTGCACAGTGTTCAGCTAAAGCTACAAGTTAGTGTAGTGCGTCCTCCTCACAGTGTTCAGCTAAACCTACAAGTTATTTTTTTGCAAGCTCTGCACAGTGTTCAGCTAAAGCTACCTGTAGAAGGTTGGTGGTGTTTTCCTGATCCTATCACTACCGCAGGCAGCTAAATAAGCTACAAGTTATTTTTTGGCGAGCTCTGCAGTGTTCACCTAAAGCTACCTGTAGAAGGTTGGTGGTGTTTTCCTGATCCTATCACTACCGCAGGCAGCTAAATAAGCTACAAGTTATTTTTTGGCGAGCTCTGCACAGTGTTCACCTAAAGCTACCTGTAGAAGGGTGGTGGTGTTTTCCTGATCCTATCACTACCGCAGGCAGCTAAATAAGCTACAAGTTATTTTTTGGTGAGCTCTGCACAGTGTTTACCTAAAGCTACCTGTAGAAGGTTGGTGGTGTTTTCCTGATCCTATCACTACCGCAGGCAGCTAAATAAGCTATAAGTTATTTTTTTGCAAGCTCTGCACAGTGTTTAGCTAAAGCTACCTGTAGAAGGTTGGTGGTGTTCTCATATTACAGGCAGGCAGTTGATTTTGCTAGCTGCAGTATCAGTACATATATATATATATAAATATATATATATATATATATATATATATATATATATATATATATATATATCCCAGCTTAGTGCAGCTACAGGCCATTAGTATGTCTGGAAGGCCAACAAGGAGAGGCAGACAGTCACAAGCCAATAAAAGAGGGCAAGCAGGCTCTGTGTCTAGAGGCAACAGTGCTGGTCGCGGAGACGGTGCATCCTCATCAGCACGTGGCCGTGGGACACGCTTGGCCTTTTTTTCGGCAGCTGGCCGCGTTGAGCCGCAACATGCGGAAGACTTGGTCGAGTGGATGACCAAGCCGTCCTCATCCTCCTCATCCTCTCTCACCCATGCTCAGGATACTTTGTCTGGCAAAGCAGTGGCCTCTTCCCTCGGCTCAATGTCATCAGTGACTCCTTCCCTAGCCCCACCATGTCCTCCTGAGGAGTCCCTCGAACTGTTTGACCACAGTGTTGGGTACATGCTCCAGGAGGATGCCCAGCGTTTGGAAGGCTCTGATGATGATACTGAGCTAGATGAAGGCAGTAACGTGAGCAAGGACAGAGGGGGTGCCCAAGAAGAACAGCAATCTGTCAATCATGCTCCCCCTGCTGCAGCATACTGCCAGGTTTGCTCCAGTGATGAGGGAGGGGATGATGAGGTCACTGACTCAACGTGGGTGCCTGATAGGAGAGAGGAGGAGGAGGAGGAGGAGGCACATCACCAACGAGGCAGGATGCCCTCCAGGGGCCAGCCTAAGGGCAGCACACTGACTGCATCACACCCCAAAGCTCCGCATGTGCAGGGCGCTGCAGTCTCTGCGCGTTATTCAAAAAGTTCTTTGGTGTGGGCCTTTTTTGAGACGAGTGCATCAGATCGCACCACTGCTATTTGCAACATATGTCTCAAGCGTATCTCGCGTGGCCAAAACATCTCCCGCTTGGGCACCACATGTTTGACCAGACATATGTTGACCTGCCATGCAGTTCGTTGGCAAGCGTATCTAAAAGTCCCACACGAAAGAACAAAGAGGACCTCTCCTTGCTCTCTGAGACCTGCACTGAGAGGAATGAAGGTGTAGAATTAGGTGTGTCACAGCCAAGTACTTGTGGGCAATCTGCTTTCGGTACACCAACGTCAGATTGTACCAGGCAAATTTCCCTGCCCCAGCTGCTGCAACGCCGAAAGAAGTTCGCTCCCAGCCATCCACATGCCCAGCGGTTGAATGCTAGCTTGGCAAAATTGCTAGCACTTCAACTGCTGCCTTTTCAGTTGGTAGACTCTGCCCCCTTCCTTGAGTTTGTGGAATGTGCGGTTTGTGGAATGTGCGGTTCCTCAGTGGCAGGTACCCAAACGCCACTTTTTCTCACGGAAGGCGATTCCGGCTCTCTACCGGCATGTGGAAGGCAATGTCCATGCCCCGCTCAGCGGTAAGGTGCATATTACCGCTGACTCATGGTCCAGCAGGCATGGACAGGGACGTTACCTAAGTTTCATCGCGCATTGGGTGACTCTGCTGGCAGCTGGGAAGGATGCAGGACAAGGTGCAGTAGTGTTGGAGGTTGTTCCGCCACCATGCCTCCAAAATGCCACTACTAATGATTGTGACACACCTCTCTCCTCCACCCCCTCCTCTTCTTCTTCCTCCATGGCCTCTTCCTGTGCTTTGTCCTCAGAACCAGCGGTGCTCCGTAGGCGTTCAAGGGGCTACGCAAGTACGCAGGCCAAAATATGCCATGCGGTGCTTGAGCTGGTGTGCTTGGGGGACAGGAGCCACACTGGGGCAGAGGTTCTGTCAGCTCTGCAGGGGCAGGTTCAGAGGTGGTTGACGCCACGCCAACTTAAGGCAGGAATGGTGGTTTGCGACAATGGCACCAACCTCCTCTCTGCCCTTTGACAGGGACAAATGACCCATGTGCCCTGTTTGGCTCACATCCTTAACTTGGTGGTGCAGCGGTTCTTGGGCAGGTACCCGGGCTTACAGGATGTCCTGAGGCAGGCCAGGAAAGTCTGTGTGCATTTCCACCAGTCATATAATGCCAGTGCTCAGCTGGCGGACCTCCAAAAGGAGTTTAATCTGCCCAAGAACCGCCTAATCTGTGACATGCCCACCAGGTGGAACTCAACGTTGGCCATGCTGCAGCGGCTGCACACACAGCAGAGGGCCATCAATGAGTACCTGTGCGACTATGGCACCAGGACAGGGTCAGGGGAGCTTGTTTTTTTTCCCCAAGCCAATGGGCCATGATCAGGGATGCATGCACTGTCCTGTCACCATTTGAGGAGGCCACGAGGATGGTGAGCAGTGACAGTGCATGCATCGGTGACACTGTCCCCCTTGTCCACCTGTTGGAGCACACGCTGCGTGGAATAATGAACAGGGCACTTGAGGCAAAATAGAGGCAGGAAGAGGAGGACTTCCTTAGCTCTCAAGGCCCCCTTTATCCAGACAGTGTTCCTGCGTGCCCGCCGATCACACAGGAAGAGGACGAGAAGGAGGAGGAGGAGGATTGTGTCAGTATGGAGGTGGAGCCTGGCACTCAGCATCAGCAGCAGTCTTTAAGGGATCAGTCCCAAGAAACACAATGACTTGTACGTGGCTGGGAGGAGGTGGCTGCGGACCATGTCGTCCTTAGTGACCCAGAGGACTCCGGACCGAATGCCTCAGCAAACTTACGCTGCATGGCCTTCCTGATCCTGCAAAGCCTGCGTAAGGATCCTCGTATTCGTGGTATCAAGGAGAAGGACCAATACTGGCTGGCAACCCTCCTTGATCCACATTACAAGGGTAAGGTTGCGGACCTTATCTTGCCGTTGCAGAGGGAGCAGAGGATGAAACATCTTCAGGAGGCCTTGCAGAAAGGTCTGTGCAACGCGTTCCCAGAGACTGGGAGGTTACAAACTCCTGTTTCTGAACAACCTGTTGCTGAGGCTTCGGTCAAAGAAGGAGCGGTGGAAAAGGTGGCCGTCTGACCGATGCGTTCAGACAATTTTTTAGTCCGCAGCCCCAAGGTATGATCGGTTCCAGCAACTATCGCCAGCATCTGTTTTACATGCTGCAGGAATACCTAGGGGCAAAATCTGACTTGGACACCTTTCCCACCGAAAATCCTCTGGGTTACTGGGTCTTGAGGATGGATCACTGGCCAGAGGTTGCACAGTATGCAATTGAGCTACTGGCCTGTCCTGCATCCAGCGTTCTTTCGGAACGCACATTCAGTGCTGCTGGAGGCTTTGTAACCAATCACAGGGTGCGTCTGTCCACCGACTCAGTCGATCGACTGACCTTCATAAAGATGAATCAGTCTTGGATCACCACCAGCTACCAAGCACCTGATGCTGCTGTAACCGAATATTTTTTTTTGAAATCTCAGATCCCTTCAAAGACTGCCTATGTTGATGCTGAGTGACTATCCTGAGTAATTATCCTCTTCCTCAATGATCACGCTGATAGCTTGTAAGAACATTTTAGGTTCTGGGTACCGCCACCAGTGCCTAAGGCCTAATTTTTCAGCCCCTGTTTAACAGGGGCGTGTAATTATAATTTTGGATGCAATACTTTGTAGCAGGGCTCGTTCCTGCATTCCAACTAGAGTATCTGTGAGGGGTTGCAGTGTTGTGGCACCAGTGCCTAAGGCCCAATTTTTCAGCCCCTGTTCAACAGGGGCATGTAATTACAATTCTTGATCTAATATTTCACAGCAGGGCCCGTTTCTGCGCCCACCAAGAGCGAGTGAGGACTTACAGTGTTGTGGCACCAGCACCACCACCAAAGGCCCAATTTTTCTGCCCCTGTTTAACAGGGGCATGTAATTACAATTCTTGATCTAATATTTCACAGCAGGGCCTGTTTCTGCGCCCACCAAGAGCGAGTGAGGACTTACAGTGTTGTGGCACCAGCACCACCACCACCACCACCAAAGGCCCAATTTTTCTGCCCCTGTTCAACAGGGGCATGTAATTACAATTCTTGATCTAATATTTCACAGCAGGGCCCTGTGAGGGCTTACAGTGTTGTGGCCACAACAACACCTAAGGCCCAAATTTCTGCTGAGTATATAGGGCAGGCTCCTACTTTCAAACATCCAACTTACAAACGACTCCTACTTGCAAACGGAAGGAGACAACAGAAAGTGAGATGAAATCTACCCCTAGGAAGGGAAATTCTCTCCTGTAAGAGTTAATATGGGAAAAACATTTCTCCTTTCCACTGATGCTTTATCACCATCCTTGTTTCACAAAAAACCCCAAATTTTCAAAAAACATTTGTCATTGGGACAAAAAGTGGGGTGAAATCTTCTGAAGAGGAGCACAGACAGCAAAACAAATGTCACAGGGGTGATAACCCTTCCCTATGTTTTCCAAAAAGCTTAAAATAGATTTTTTTGCTGGAGCTAAACACGTTAAAAATGTACCAGTTCAAAATTACAAACAGATTCTACTTAACAACAAACCTACAGTCCCTGTCTTGTTTGCACCGCCTGTATATTGCTGCTCAAAGTACAGAGCCTGTATACTGCTGTTTCCTTTTTTAATTTGGGTGCGGGGTTCCCCTTAATATCCATACAAGACCCAAAGGGCCTGGTAATGGATTGGGGGGTACCCATGCCGTTTGTCTCACTGATTTTTATCCATATTGCCAGGACCCGACATTACATTAAAGCCGCAAGCAGTTTTTTTTTTTTTTTACAATCTTTATTTATCAAACATTTTTACAAAATTTTTATATAAAACATATACACATACATACATCTACACAGAAAAAAAATAAATCATGGTGTATAGGGGCATTCACAATTAATATTCAGATCATTTTATATATCCCCATGGTCTATACTAGCATCATCTGTATACATTTCTGGATATAATTCGTTACTCTATCTTTGCACGGCCCCTATATCTGCAACACACTACTATCCCAGTACCCCCCATCCATACCCATCATACACCCTCAACCAATCCTCTTACACAACACCACTCAGCTAACCAAAAAGCAGAAAAAAAAAAAAAAAAATTTCTCCAATTCAGAAGAACTCTCCCCCCTTCTCCAAGTCTACATCACAGTATTTGCTCTATCTTTATCCCCTTTTTGTCGTTCCCCTATCGCGGCGAGGTTCTAGACTCTTTACACGCTCTTCCTGTACATACTCATCTCCTTCCCTCTAATATCATCCTCTCCTCTAAGGATCGCATCACTCCCATTTCACATTCCCATTCTTTTATGGAGGGGGCTTTTTTAATTTTCCAATTTCTAGCTATGACGGTACGTGCCGCAGTTATATAGTACTTCAAAGTTCCCTTTTTTATATTTTTTATTGATCCAGGGATCATTGACAATATCGCCACATATATATCTGGTTGTATCTTTACCCCGGTTGTAGCCCTGTACATTATAAATACCTTTTCCCAAAATGATTGAATTTCTGGACAAAAATACCAGATATGCGACATTGAGCCTTTTGCTACTTCACATCTCCAACATCTGTCTGTATTATCTGAATTTATTTTGTCAACTGGGCATTTATACCACCTGGCTAGTATTTTGTAATTTATTTCTTGATGCCTAGTAGAGATTGATAATTTATGAGTTACTGTAATTGCTTTTTCCCATTTAGCTCTAGGGATAACCATCCCTAGTTCCTCCTCCCATTTTTTTATGTATTGTAACCCTTCCTCCTTGTTTTCTGAAATTAAATATTTATACACAACAGATAAGATATGTGTAGGTCTATGTTTCTGTAACAGTATTTTTTCTAACCCTAACAATGGTCTATTCATTATGGACTCCTTCGTCAAAGATGAAATGTATTGCTGGAGTTGTCCATGCTGAAACCATTTCTTTCTATATTCGGTACCAAGGGCCTCCAATGGGGGGAGTTTATTTTCTTCCATTATTTCCACTATCCTCGTATCATCCCTCCTTTGCCACTTTAGGAAGGTCTTGGCTTTAAAAGCAAGTGGGAATTCCGGGTTGCTAAAGAGGGGGGTCATTGGACCTCTCAATGTAGATCCTATCCCCCTTTTTATCAAATCGTCCCACACTTTCAAGGTTGATACGACCAAGGAGGGCATATCCCCTTCACGGGGTCTATATTCCCTCTTAGTCCAAGGTAATGATTTCAGTTTTATGTCTGTGACTTCTTCCTCCAGTTTCACCCATTGTTTGTTGTCCATATTATGGAACCAATCCACAATCCTGGTTATAAATATTGATCTGAGGTACAACGAAATGTCTGGGAGAGCCAGTCCACCATCCTTTTTTAGTCTATATAATGTTTCCTATTTATTCTGGCGCTCTTTTTTGCCCAAATGAAACTTCCTATAGCCTTACGGATTTGATTCATTACGGTTCTTAACCACTTCAGCCCCGGAAGGATTTACCCCCTTCCTGACCAGAGCACTTTTTACAATTCGGCACTGCGTCGCTTTAACTGCTAATTGCGCGGTCATGCAATGCTGTACCCAAACGAAATTTGCGTCCTTTTCTTCCCACAAATAGAGCTTTCTTTTGATGGTATTTGATCACCTCTGCCGTTTTTATTTTTTGCGCTATACACGGAAAAAGACCGAAAATTTTGAAAAAAAATGATATTTTCTACTTTTTGTTCTAAAAAAAATCCAATAAACTCAATTTTAGTCATACATTTAGGCCAAAATGTATTCGGCCACATGTCTTTGGTAAAAAAAATGTCAATAAGTGTATATTTATTGGTTTGCGCAAAAGTTATAGCGTCTACAAACTAGGGTACATTTTCTGGAATTTACACAGCCTTTAATTTATGACTGCCTATGTCGATTCTTGAGGTGCTAAAATGGCAGGGCAGTATAAAACCCCCACAAATGACCCCATTTTGGAAAGTAGACACCCCAAGGAATTTGCTGAGAGGCATGTTGAGCCCATTGAATATTTATTTTTTTTGTCCCAAGTGATTGAATAATGACAAAAAAAAAAAAAAAAAATTACAAAAAGTTGTCACTAAATGATATATTGCTCACACAGGCCATGGGCATATGTGGAATTGCACCCCAAAATACATTTAGCTGCTTCTCCTGAGTACGGGGATACCACATGTGTGGGACTTTTTGGGAGCCTAGCCGCGTACGGGGCCCCGAAAACCAAGCACCGCCTTCAGGATTTCTAAGGGCGTACATTTTTGATTTTACTCCTCACTACCTATCACGGTTTTGAAGGCCATAAAATGCCCAGATGACATAAACCCCCCCCAAATGACCCCATTTTGGAAAGTAGACACCCCAAGCTATTTGCTGAGAGGCATGGTGAGTATTTTGCAGCTCTCATTTGTTTTTGAAAATAAAGAAAGACGAGAAAAAAAATTTTTTTTTTTCTTTTTTCAATTTTCAAAACTTTGTGACAAAAAGTGAGGTCTGCAAAATACTCACTATACCTTTCATCAAATAGCTTGGGGTGTCTACTTTCCAAAATGGGGTCATTTGGGGTTTTTTTTTGCCACCTGGGCATTCCATGGCCCCCGAAACTGTGATAGGCGGTGAAGAGTGAAATCAAAAATTTACGGCCTTAGAAAGCCTGAAGGCTGCTTGGTTTTCGGGGTCCCGTACGCGGCTAGGCTCCCAAAAAGTCTCACACATGTGGTATCCCCGTACTCAGGAGAAGCAGCAGAATGTATTTTGGGGTGTAATTTCACATATTCCCATGGCATGTTTGAGCAATATATCATTTAGTGACAACTTTGCGCAAAAAAAAAATAAAAAATTGTCTCTTTCCCGCAACTTGTGTCACAATATAAATTATTCCATGGACTCAACATGACTCTCAGCAAATAGCTTGGGGTGTCTACTTTCCAAAATGGGGTCATTTGGGGGGGGTTTGAACTGTCCTGGCATTTTATGCACAACATCTAGAAGCTTATGTCACACATCACCCACTCTTCTAACCACTTGAAGACAAAGCCCTTTCTGACACTTATTGTTTACATAAAAAAATAATTTTTTTTTGCAAGAAAATTACTTTGAACCCCCAAACATTATATATTTTTTTTAAAGCAAATGCCCTACAGATTAAAATGGTGGGTGTTTCATTTTTTTTTTTCACACAGTATTTGCGCAGCGATTTTTCAAACGCATTTTTTGGGGAAAAAACACACTTTTTTACATTTTAATGCACTAAAACACACTATATTGCCCAAATGTTTGATGAGATAAAAAAGATGATCTTAGGCCGAGTACATAGATACCAAACATGACATGCTTTAAAATTGCGCACAAACGTGCAGTGGCGACAAACTAAATACATTTTTAAAAGCCTTTACAGGTTACCACTTTAGATTTACAGAGGAGGTCTACTGCCCTCGATCTGACCTTCGCGGTGATACCTCACATGCATGGTGCAATTGCTGTTTACATTTGACGCCAGACCAACGCTTGCGTTCACCTTAGCGCGAGAGCAGGGGGGACAGGGGTGCTTTTTTTTTTTTTTTTTTTTTTTTCTTTATTATTATTATTTTTTTATCTTATTTTTAAACTGTTCCTTTCATTTTTTTTTTTTTTTAAATCATTTTTATTGTTATCTCAGGGAATGTAAATATCCCCTATGATAGCAATAGGTAGTGACAGGTACTCTTTTTTGCAAAAATTGGGGTCTATTAGACCCTAGATTTCTCCTCTGCCCTCAAAGCATCTGATCACACCAAGATCGGTGTGATAAAATGCTTTCCCAATTTCCCAATGGCGCTGTTTACATCCGGCGAAATCTACGTCATAAAATGCTCGTAGCTTCCGGTTTCTTAGGTCATAGAGATGTTTGGAGCCACTCTGGTCTCTGATCAGCTCTATGGTCAGCTGGCTGAATCACCGGCTGCATTTTCAGGTTCCCTGTTGAGACAGGAGAGCCAGAGAAAAACACGGAAGATGTTGGGGGGGGGGGGGGCATTCCCTCCCACTGCTTGTAAAAGCAGTCTAGAGGCTAATTAGCCACTAGGATTGCTTTTACATGAAAGCCGACCGCTGGCTGAAAAGAATGATACCAAGATGATACCTAAACCTGCAGGCATCATTCTGGTATAACCACTCAAAGTCGTGAATGGCATACCTGAAGACAAAAAAATGGTTAACAATAAAGCACAGTAAACGGTAAGGTATAAAAAATTGCATACCTGAAAAGCAAACATGATAAAACATAATAACAATAAAACATTGCAGAATAGAATACAGTAAAAAAGAGCAGAACAATAGAGAGAGAATAGAGAGAGAGAGAACAATAAAACGACAACTATTTTTATTTTATATTTTTGTTTGTGTTTTTTTTTTTTTTACACTTTTTTTTGTAACTAACTATAATAACTGTAACCGGTTCCAGGTTCGGGTCTCTCAAAATGCGATGGCATCTCGGGAGACCCTGTGAAAGTGTGCCTAGTATGTGCAATGCTGTACCCTACGCTAATACTCAACTAGTGTATGGTAGCGTTCAAAACATTCACCAATGCAAAGACCAGCATTGTCAGGACAGGAGGGACAATAATAGCGGGTGTCACGTCTATATCCGCGCTAGCTGCAGACACAACATCTTTTTTGGGGGGTTCGTTGGGTAGGGGTACTCGGGAGGACATAAAGAAAATGCCTCTCATGCAGCCGACTGCATTTGGTTGGGGATGTGAATGGGGGAAGTACGGGCGCTGCAGAAGCGGTGGGTTCCCAATTAGGATTGGCGAATGCAGCAGGAAGGGCACTATGGGCACGACGGTCCTGTGTTTGTCTTTTTGGTGGCAGCGGGACACTACTTGTGCTTGCCACCTCACCAGCTTGAACTGCACTTATGGGACTCGCCACGTCACCAAGTGTTACTGCAGTGCTGGTTTGACTACGACCGGGGTGTACTAGGCCTCTGGTGCTTGCCAGTTCACCAAGACGCTACAAAAAAAACTGTTAGCGATCGCAGGGATCAGGCCTGACTCTGCGAACGCTGCAGTTATGCGTTTAGAGTTTTGTAAGTGACAGTGATCGATCGATACTGCACTTGGGTGGGCTGGGCCGGGCCGGGCGGAGGGGCAAAACGCAGGTGCTAGCAGGTATCTGGGCTGATCCCGCTAACACTGCGTTTTTGGGAACCCTAAACTGCTGGGGACGCTAGTATAGATCTGATCGGATCAGATATTGATCTGTTCAGATACTATACCACTAAGGGAGGTGTACGCTGCGTGCGTGGGTGTTAGCGGTACTGGCGCTAATCTGACGCTGCCTGGGGCTGGTGCTTGCCAGTTCACCAAAATGCTACCAAAAAAACTGTTAGCGATCGCAGGGATCAGGCCTGACTCTGTGAACGCTGCAGTTATGCGTTTAGTGTTTTGTAAGTGACAGTGATCGATCGATACTGCACTTGGGTGGGCTGGGCTGGGCCGGGCGGAGGGGCAAAACGCAGGTGCTAGCAGGTATCTGGGCTGATCCCGCTAACACTGCGTTTTTGGGAACCCTAAACTGCTGGGGACGCTAGTATAGATCTGATCAGATCAGATATTGATCCGTACAGATACTATACCACTAAGGGAGGTGTATGGTGCGTGTACGGTGCGTGCGTGGGTGTTCGCGGACTGGCGCTAATCTGACGCTGCCTGGGGCAACGCATATCACCGCCGGGCGATCAGGGGGCTAAACCTTTATTCGGTAATAAACGGCGGGTGCCCTGACACTATAAAAAATAAACTAACTAACCAGCGTCACCCGTAACAGTTATACGGTGATCAGTGGTGAAAGGGTTAACTAGGGGGCAATCAAGGGGTTAAAACATTTATTAGATAGTATATGGGGGTCCCTGTCGCTATAAAACACTGACGGCGAACCTAAATATTTACGTCCCTAACTAGCGTCACCAGTGACACTAATACAGCGATCAGAAAAATGATCGCTTAGCGACACTGGCGACAGGGGGTGATCAAGGGGTTAAAACTTTATTAGGGGGGGTACTGGCGCTAATCTGACGCTGCCTGGGGCGACGCATATCACCGCCGGGCGATCAGGGGGCTAAACCTTTATTCGGTAATAAACGGCGGGTGCCCTGACACTATAAATAATAAACTAACTAACCAGCGTCACCCGTAACGGTTATACGGTGATCAGTGGTGAAAGGGTTAACTAGGGGGCAATCAAGGGGTTAAAACATTTATTAGATAGTATATGGGGGTCCCTGTCGCTATAAAACACTGACGGCAAACCTAAATATTTACGTTCCTAACTACCGTCACCAGCGACACTAATACAGCGATCAGAAAAATGATCGCTTAGCGACACTGGTGAGGGGGGGTGATCAAGGGGTTAAAACTTTATTAGGGGGGGTAAGGGGGGTACCCTAGACCTACAGGGGGGTTACAGTAACTGTCCTAACACTGCTAACTGTCACAAACTGACACTATGCAGTAATCAGGAAAAAAAAAAAAAAAAAAACCTGCTTGGTGTCAGTTTGTGACGGGGGGGGGGGTGATTGGGGGGGGATCGGGGGGCGATCGGGGGGGGATCGGGGGTGTAATGTATGCCTGGCATGTTCTACTGTGTGTGTTTGTGTTGTGCACTTACTTACATGTCATCTCTCCTCGGCGCTGGAACGGAAACTGACAGCCGAGGAGAGATGACATCACATCCTCTGCCTCTGTGTACTATACAGAGGCAGGGGATGTTTGTCATTGGCTGGGAGCGATCGCGAGGGGGGGGCCACGATCGGATGGTCTCCCCCTCGTCTCTCATCGCTCCCAACCAAATGCCGACCGCAGCTGGCACAGGGGGGGGGGGTCCGATCGGACCCCCCACCCGCGGGAAGGCAATCACGTTTCAGGTACGTGATTTTGCCTGCCCGTGCCGCTCTGCTCACGTATATAGGCGTGAGGCGGTCGGCAAGTGGTTAAGGGATATATAGGTATCGTTTGGAGTATATAAATGATTTTAGGCAGTATATCCATTTTTACAATGTCTATCCTTCCCATCCAGGAAAAGGTCCCTCTATCATAAAATTGTAGTGTCTTTGTTATTTTACGTATTAGTGGAAGATAGTTAAGTTCCTGTATCTTATTCATCTCTCTAGGGATAAAAATTCCGAGGTATTTAATTGCCTCCTCCTGCCATTTAAATGAAAAGTTTTTTTTTAGGAGCTCAACCAAAGAGTTAGACAGAGAAATATTTAAGGCCTCAGACTTATTATAATTCACCTTAAAATTACTCAAATCTCCAAATCTTTTAAATTCTGCTATTAAATTTGGTATTGTCACCACCGGATTTGTGATGTACAAGAACAAGTCATCTGCATATATTGACATTTTATAGTCAATCTGCCCTACCTTGATGCCTTTAATGTCATTATTCTTCCGAATCGCTATTAAAAGGTGTTCCATAACTAATACAAATAAAATTGGGGACAATGGACATCCTTGACGAGTTCCATTGGTGATATTTACTGTATCCGATAACTCCACATTTGCCCGTATTCTGGCCATTGGATTATGATAAAGGGCCATTATTTTATCCTGCAGTAGGGGACCAATCCCCCACTGCTTTAATGTCTCCCTGAGAAAGCTCCATCCCACCCTGTCAAATGCTTTTTCGGCGTCCACTGCCAACAGGCAGGATGGGATGGAGCGTCTCCGGGCATATTCCACCAGTGTCAATGTTTTAAGCGTATTATCTCTCGCCTCTCGCCCCTTTATAAACCCCACCTGGTTTAGATGTATATGTGCCGGTATTATTGGGGTAAGTCTGTTAGCGATAATCTTTGAATACAATCTAATATCAATATTAGTCAAGGATATTGGCCTATAATTACCACAGAAAGAGGGATCCTTTTCTGGTTTAGGTATGAGTGAGATATATGCCTGTAGGCGATGCGGGACAAACAGTTGAGAGGTAGATACCGAGTTAAACGTTCTTTTAATAATAGGGATTAAGACGTCTTTAAATGTTTTATAAAACCGTGGGGTAAAACCATCCGGGCCTGGGCTTTTCCCTATCAGTAATGAATCTATTACTTTTTGTATTTCTATCTCTGAAAATTCTTGTTCTAACTGTTCTATATCTGTTGTTGCTAGTGATGGTAATGCTGTGTCTTTGATATATTGTTGTATATTTTCTTGATATCTTATCGGATCTGTATTTGCTAATTGGTTTGGTAAATTATATAGATTATTATAAAAAGTATGGAATGCTTTCAAGATACCTTTTGGATCATATATCATTTCATCATTATCTGCTTTGATTTTAACAATGGATGAGGCGTTAATTCGCTGACCTAAAGCTCTTGCCAGTAATTTACCCGGTTTATTGCCATGTTGGTAAAATAACGTACGATTTTTATCCCTAATTTGTAATGTCTGCTCATTAAGTAGATTTTGCAGTTCCAATTTCTTTTCTGTTAATTCTAATAATACTTCTTCAAGAGGATTTTGCTTATGCTGAGTTTCCAGTTTAGATATCTCCTTCAGGAGGTGGGTCGTTCTATTCCTTTTTGCCTTTTTTAGTCTAGCCCCATGCTTTATGAATAGGCCCCGAATTACGCATTTCAACGCTTCCCATTGAATCAAAAGGGAGGTAGTATCGCTTATATGATCTTTAGAAAAGTTTATTATTGCCCTCTTATTTTCTGAAACGCATACCTCATCAAATAGCAAATTATCATTCAATTTCCAGGTACCTCTTGAGCTCCTCTCCCTGGAAATATCTAATACTAGAAATATCGGTGCATGATCTGACCATATGGCACTGCCAATTTCAGAGGAGGAAGTCACAGCTACTCCCAGCTGATTCATCAGAAAGAAATCGATTCTGTGATAAGTACCATGAACCTTGGAGTGGAACGTATAGTCCCTTTCCAGGGGATGGAGCGCCCTCCATATATCGACCAGATGATGCTTAGCCATTACTTCCCTAAATTTGACTTTATCCTTAGCCTTCTGCATTATTAATGTTGCTGAAGTATCCCTATCAATATCCAATATAAAATTAAAGTCTCCCCAAATTATCGTAATCCCTTCCGCTTTTTCCATAAGATCTGTGATCAATTGTGCTCCTACTTTAGATTGTCCCTGGTTAGGTAAATATACATTAATAAATGTATATTTCTTACCAAATATTAGGAGCTTAAGAAATATTGCCCTACCGTCTCTATTTCTCCATTCTTCCAAAACCTGATGTGGTAATGACTTATGTATCGCTATAGAGGCTCCTCTCGATTTTGAATATGCGAAGGAGTCATGATACCAAGTGTTATAATATCCCTTTTGCAACTTGGGTATATGGTCCGCCCGAAAATGGGTCTCTTGAAAAAAAATCACATTTACTTTTTGTCTGTGGAAAGAGTACAGAACCTGCGCCCTCTTTGCCGCTGAATTGAAACCTCTAACATTATAAGAGCATATTTTAATTGAGTCCATACGGAAAAGGAGAGAGAAAGAAAAGAAAAAAAAAAAAAAAAAGCCACAAATCTGTTACCACTCACCCCAATCAACCCAGCCACACAACCTATCTACTCACTATCTATTCGACTCCTTCGAGTCTAACCTTACCAAGTAAGTTCCCTAGATTGGGGAATAAAAGGATATCCTCCCCAGGATTGAACGTGCCTAGCCCAGGCTATATTTTTATTATTCCAAAAAAAAACAAAAAACAAAAAATTCCCACCGTATCAGTTAAAAAAAGACCTCCTCTAATCGGGCATATTATATATCCTTAAAGAAAAAAGATTTAAAAAAAATAAATAAAAAAATAAAAAAATTATATATAAAAAAATAGATTAATAAATAAATTCTGTATCCATTACAAAATTTAGTTGGAGAGGGAAAAAAAAACAAAAAAAAACATGAACCCTCAAAATAGTCCCCCTATCCCACCCAGTAAGTTAAAGAACCTCAACCGGATCAACTATCTAGTGTGATATACAAAATAGTGCACATATAGGAACAACATTTTCATTTTTCTTGCCATAACCCCTACCCCAATATATATCAAGCCTTGTACGAATACCTTAAGTGAAAAAAAAAAAAAAAAAAGGGAAAAAAATCCCCCAACCCCCACGCCCTCCCCATACCAAATACCAGTCAAACCTTGTGCATCACTGGTGCCTAGTGAGTTATAGTGGAATATTGCCAAACATAAAAGAAAAACATGAAAACCCTAAAAAAAAACCTGTCCCACCCAGTAAAGTGTAAACTTGAGGACAGTCAGCCATATCTACTGTCCAGTGTAGAAAAAACATGAACCCCCAAAATGGTCCCCCTATCCCACCCAGTGAGTTAAAAAACCCTCAACCGCATCAGCTTTCTAAAGTGATACACAAAATAGTGCACATATAGGAACACCATTTTCATTTTTCTTGCCTTAACCCCTTCCGCCATATACATCAAACCATGTACAAATACCTCTAGTGAGAAGAGAGGGGAAAAAAAAATAAAAATAAAACCCCACCGACCAAGCATGATAAAGATAATGTGCATTTAAAAAACTCTGAAAAACTATTAGGAACATATTTTGACTTATAACAAATAATCCATCTCAATCATTTGCAAAAAAAAAAAAATTAGATACCCCACCCACCACCCTACCCTAGTAATTTAATGTGCCTTAATTCTCTCAATATTGGACATGAATAAACCCGTCTTATCTTCTAAATCCACAATACCAAAAAAAAAAAAAAAACAACCAGAACCAAAAAAAAAAACCCCCACCAATCAAACATGATAAAGATAATGTGCATTTAAAAAACTCTGAAAAACTATCAGGAACATATTTTAACTTATAACAAATAATCCATCTCAATCATTTGCAAAAAAAAAAAAATTAGATACCCCACCCACCACCCTACCCTAGTAGTTTTAAATGACTTTTTTTCATTTAAAAATGACATTTTGTGCAGGGACTGTTCTAGGCACGGGAAACACGCGCCACTTTACAGGCATACTATAGACACCCCCAGGTACGATATTTAAAGGAATATTTCACTTTTTACTTTAAGCATCATTAAAATCACTGCTCCCGAAAAAACGTCCATTTTTAAAAGTTTTTTTTGCATTGATACATGTCCCCTAGGGCAGGACCCAGGTCCCCAAACACTTTTTAGGACAATACCATGCAAATTAGCCTTTAAAATGAGCACTTTTGATTTTGAACGTTCGAGTCCCATAGACGTCAATGGGGTTCTAACGTCCATGCGAATTTTCGGTCCGTTCGCAGGTTCTGGTGCGAACCAAAAGGGGGGGGTGTTCGGCTCATCCCTACTCACAAGATGGTACCTGACACCCAGTCAACTGCACACTATCTTCCCCTACACCTCAGAGCACTGTTGGCGGGGTTGTACAGATAGGGGAACGATACTGCACATATTTTGGTCGTGCCCAAAACTGCATGCCTTTTGGACGGCAGTCCGCACCATTTCCCAAAAATTTACCGAATTTAAGATTCCTGACGATCCAGCATTTTTTCTACTACATATCTCCACTTTGTTCGGCTAGAACCTACTAAAAATCCTTACTTCGTCACTTATTAAATGCTGCCAAATCCTGCACCCCTCTGCTATGGAAACAGCAGAACCCGCCAACCACAGCGCTTTGGCTGAGGGAGGTGGAGGACATTAACAGGATGGAAGAGCTGATTCTGTCAGTGAACGACAGACATGAAACATACAAGAAGTCCTGGAGTCTTTGGAATCTGTTTATACATTCAGATGAGGGACAATCCCTCTACGGGACCTGAGACACTGCACATAAACAAATAGCTAGAAGCTCGGCAGGCATGCCTTAGTCATGCCTATACTTACTGTCAGATGCCAAACTTTAAGCATTATTAAAATCACTGCTCCCGAAAAAACAGACGTTTTTAAAACTTTTTTTTGCATTGATACATGTCCCCTGGGGCAGGACTCGGGTCCCCAAACACTTTTTACGTTTGTGTCCCATAGACTTGGTGTGGTGTTCGCACAAATTTTATATCTTTATATATATATATATATATATATATATATATATATACAGTATACTTAAATGATTTCTTGGGATTTTTTTTGCACTCCTCTGGTGATGGGCTTTCATCAAAATAAACACTATGGCTTACTGTCACTTTGTCAGTCTTTGGGTGTAGGATTCTGTAACCCTTTGTTTGCTCACTGTAGTCTACTAAAATGCCCTCTATGGCTTTGTTCTCCAGCTTGGAACGCTTTTCACTTGGAATATAGGCATATTCTTTACATCCAAACACTCTGATGTGCCCTATGCTAGGCTTTGATCCATGCCACATTTCGAATGGAGTACTTTTAATGGCTTCTGTTCTGTAGGTAGGTTGCAGTCATGACTGCTTCTCCCCAGTACTTGTGAGTACTTGTGAGGTAGGTTGGCATCCGACAACATGCACCTGGCCATTTCTATAAGAGTGTCATTTTTACGTTCCTGGAAAATCAAAAATATGTGGCGCTAGTCTATGTATAAAAATTAATGAGAGAAATGGATGCTTCCTTGCTGCTCAATACTAAGAAAATTCTCAATAGACAATAATCACTTCACCCTTTAGGGGGCAGTGAAATCAACGAGCTATAGGGTACTGGTGGATACAACAAAATATACTAAGTATCATCCAATAAATCAAGTATTCTTCAAAATGAGTGAAACTGTGACTTAGTGCTACCAAAACACATTCAAACAATGTGAAAAAATGATATATAATTCCTCAAAATGTGTAAAATAATCTTCAACTCAATATATGATAAAAACAATACTAAAATATAAAATGCAACACTATATCACATAATAATTAACAAAGTGATCAAGTGCAAAAAACATGTGACATGGATGCGCCCACGTGCATAATAATCCGATTCGGAAGTAAGTTCCCAGAGTCCAACTCCTCCCCCAAAGCAAACAAAAAATATTAATATTTTAAAGTAAAAATAACAATAGACATAAAAATAGTGAAAATGGTGACAGTGAATGGTGATCAAAGTCCACAATAATGATGCTTCATGCAATGTGATTCAAAGTGTCCTTATAAATGGTTGATATCAGCATGCCCTTAGCGTGACTCTGTGCTGGATTCATATACTTGGAAGAACTGGTGCAGCACACAGGTGTTTCCCCCAGCCTCTCACCTCTAGCAGCGGCCCCCAGTGGGCCAAGTCAGGCCAGTAGTTAGTAATCCTCTGTGTGTGATAATGCTCCAGCAGCCGTCCCCCTCTTCCTACAGGTGTATCTGGGTCAGATTCTTTAGCAAGTCACCAGCGCTCCCACCGGCCCCAGAATGACAATGAAGAAGGAGATGCTCCCATAGTAAAGTACTTCCAAAACACGTTTATTAAAAAAGTAGTAACTTACATTACAATCTGGAGATGTCAGCGGAATGACAGTAAAAACACTCAGGCTTCCGGGTACGGCCGTCCCCGGGAAGCGTTGGCACCTGGCTCCTCCTACCCTGACGCGTTGCGTCACACCCACGTGACTTTATCAAAGGGATGAGGAGTGCGGTGCCTGTTAGCCAGCTTATAACAGCGCCGCCGTCATGGCAACGATGTCAACAAAGTTAAAATCCAATCGTAGGTATGTGATTACGGCACACTTCCCCAGTACTTTAAATCTACATGGGCAGTGTTGCTTCATACATAAATAACGATTCATTTACAATAACACATACATAATAATGGGAATAGATCTATCTTAGAAATAAAATTATTTTATAACTAGAATTTTCCCTTCACTACTCCCATCTGGTGGTGATTCAGGAAATGACAGCCACTCAATATTTCTGAAATCTAGCAAACAACTCATTGTAGCAAACAAATAAAATCTAGCAGGAAAACCATGAATGTGACAGACATATCCATGGGGAAAAGTCAAAAACTAAACGGTATCTCATACTTGTCTCTCCAATGGGGACAACAACAAGGTATAAATTCACTGGTAAATGTATCAGGCAGGGAGATAGCGAAAAACATATTTAAAATTGTAAAACACATATAATCTACCAGGCCTGAGAATAAGAAAAACACATCCGACTCATAAAATAGGGAAAAGATCATTAGCTGGGAAATATCGTGCTCAACCCATAAAAGTATAAATGTATACAAAAATATAAAGCAACAATGAATAATGGACACATTCAAAATTACATTAATGGATCTTATCAGAATATATTAAAATCAAAGGTGTAATCTTCATCTCAATGAAGAACTAAAGATTTGCTGATTGGACCAAAACCTATGATCTGCAGTAACGGCATATAAAATTCATCAGCTAGTCATAAAATTCCTCTTTACAGTTAATGGAGTAAAACCACAAAAAATATCGTAATAAAAATCCAATTAAAAATTAGAGATAAAACAGTTAAGATCAAATTCTACGTTGTGCCCGGACGGCGTTAAAGTGCGTAATTCGTGAATCCATTTGGACTCGGCCTGACTAATCTTAATGATTTTATTGTCGCCTCTCCAGTGGGCTTTATATTTCTCAATTCCACACACTCTCAATGATGAAGGGTCACTATTATGGTACTGTGCATAATGCTTGGAGAGACTATGTTTGTCAAAACTTTTCTTGATATTCCTTACATGCTCTTTCAATCTTATCCATAGTGCTCTTTTGGTTCTGCCGACATATTGGATTCGGCAGGGGCATTCTAAAAGATAAACGACTCCTTCACTCCTACACGAGATAAAATCTTTTATTTCATAATTCTGTGACGTGACAGTAGATGTAAAAGATAATTTCTTCTTTTTCTCTTCTCTCGTGTGTTTACAAGTGTAGCAATTTTTGCATGGATAAAACCCCTTCCCTTCAAAGAAGGAGAATTTTTTCTTTATGGGGGGATCTACAACGTTCTTTGCCAGGCGGTCCCTTAGGGTTGGAGCTCTTCTATATACAAATTTAGGTTGGTTGGATAAGATGGTCCCTAAGTGACGATCCATTTTGATAATATCCCAATGTTTTCTAACTATTTTTTCAATTTGTTTATATTGTATATTGAAGTCCATAATAATAGGTACATTTTCTTGGTGGTTCTGAGTTTTTTCTCCATCTCGTACCAATTTTTCTCTACTCATTGCCCTAACGTCATTGATTTTTTCTTCTATAAATTTAGTTTCATAACCCTTCTGGACAAACCTTTGTCCAATCATTTTGGCCTGTTCTAAAAATGTTTCCTCACTGGTACAATTTCTTCTCAATCTGACCAGCTGGCCTTTTGGTATATTCTCCAACCATACAGGATGGTGGCAGCTATCTAAGGGCAGGTAGCTGTTCCTGTCAACTGTCTTGAAGTACGTTTGGGTATGTATCTTGGTACTTTGCCCCCATTGCAATTCCACAAATCTGTTTATAGTATTTGCTATTATGCCAAAAATAATTAGAATCTAGGCTATATTTCAAACATTCTAGTATAAATCTCCTTTGTTTGCATTTCAGGTTACTCATCTTTCTTAAAGCCCACTTTGTGGCCTGTATAGCTTCATCATGGTTGATGACCGTGTACAGGGATGAGACATCTGCTGTTGCTAAATATACGAGGTCATCACTCAGGTTAACTTCCTCAAGGAGTTGGATAAGATGCTACTATATATAGTAATTTGAAGAATAAATCTCTTTTTAATCCACCTAATGGGAATGATGGACACATAGAAGTTTTTAAGAAGATGATTTTAAGTGATCTACGGGAATTGAAAACAAGAAATGTGCGGGAATCCAGGATTTTAAAAAATGGAATAAAAAAACTAGAAGCAAGAAATGATATCGTTATAAGGCAGGCTGACAAGGGAGGAGCCATTGTTGTCCAATCCAAAGCCGACTATAATGAGGAACTTAACCGCCAGGTCAATGATGAAGACACTTATCAGCTATTACTGAACAATCCAACGACCAAATACAAAAAAGAACTTGCCAAGGTGATACAGAAAGGAGTGGATAAAGGTCTTCTAACTAAAAAAGAGGCTACATATTTACAACCTAAAACGTGCAGAGTACCTGTAATTTATACATTACCGAAAATACATAAGGATAAATCTAAACCCCCAGGAAGGCCTATAGTGAATGGGATCAATTCGGTGGGAGCACGAATAGGTGAATATATTGACTGGTTTTTACAACCAGTGGTTAAGATCACGAGATCTTACCTAAGAGATACGAAGCATCTTATCCAACTCCTTGAGGAAGTTAACCTGAGTGATGACCTCGTATATTTAGCAACAGCAGATGTCTCATCCCTGTACACGGTCATCAACCATGATGAAGCTATACAGGCCACAAAGTGGGCTTTAAGAAAGATGAGTAACCTGAAATGCAAACAAAGGAGATTTATACTAGAATGTTTGAAATATAGCCTAGATTCTAATTATTTTTGGCATAATAGCAAATACTATAAACAGATTTGTGGAATTGCAATGGGGGCAAAGTATGCACCTAGTGTTGCTAACCTGTATATGTCGGAGTGGGAAGAAGAAGCACTTTACAATAATCGTCCGCAACAGTTGGTATTTTACAAACGTTTTACTGATGATATTTTTATTATCTGGAGCGGCAATAGAGAAAGCCTTAGTGACTTTTGTTTTAATCTCAATACTAATAATAAAGGTATAAAATTAACATGGGAAATTAGTGATGAACAAATCAACTTCCTTGATCTTCAAATAAAGAAAGAAGGTACCAAGATACATACCCAAACGTACTTCAAGACAGTTGACAGGAACAGCTACCTGCCCTTAGATAGCTGCCACCATCCTGTATGGTTGGAGAATATACCAAAAGGCCAGCTGGTCAGATTGAGAAGAAATTGTACCAGTGAGGAAACATTTTTAGAACAGGCCAAAATGATTGGACAAAGGTTTGTCCAGAAGGGTTATGAAACTAAATTTATAGAAGAAAAAATCAATGACGTTAGGGCAATGAGTAGAGAAAAATTGGTACGAGATGGAGAAAAAACTCAGAACCACCAAGAAAATGTACCTATTATTATGGACTTCAATATACAATATAAACAAATTGAAAAAATAGATAGAAAACATTGGGATATTATCAAAATGGATCGTCACTTAGGGACTATCTTATCCAACCAACCTAAATTTGTATATAGAAGAGCTCCAACCCTAAGGGACCACCTGGCAAAGAACGTTGTAGATCCCCCCATAAAGAAAAAATTCTCGTTCTTTGAGGGGAAGGGGTTTTATCCATGCAAAAATTGCTACACTTGTAAACACACGAGAGAAGAGAAAAAGAAGAAATTATCTTTTACATCTACTGTCACGTCACAGAATTATAAAATAAAAGATTTTATCTCGTGTAGGAGTGAAGGAGTCGTTTATCTTTTAGAATGCCCCTGCCGAATCCAATATGTCGGCAGAACCAAAAGAGCACTATGGATAAGATTGAAAGAGCATGTAAGGAATATCAAGAAAAGTTTTGACAAACATAGTCTCTTCAAGCATTATGCACAGTACCATAATAGTGACCCTTCATCATTGAGAGTGTGTGGAATTGAGAAATATAAAGCCCACTGGAGAGGCGACAATAAAATCATTAAGATTAGTCAGGCCGAGTCCAAATGGATTCACGAATTACGCACTTTAACGCCGTCCGGGCACAACGTAGAATTTGATCTTAACTGTTTTATCTCTAATTTTTAATTGGATTTTTATTACGATATTTTTTGTGGTTTTACTCCATTAACTGTAAAGAGGAATTTTATGACTAGCTGATGAATTTTATATGCCGTTACTGCAGATCATAGGTTTTGGTCCAATCAGCAAATCTTTAGTTCTTCATTGAGATGAAGATTACACCTTTGATTTTAATATATTTTGATAAGATCCATTAATGTAATTTTGAATGTGTCCATTATTCATTGTTGCTTTATATTTTTGTATACATTTATACTTTTATGGGTTGAGCACGATATTTCCCAGCTAATGATCTTTTCCCTATTTTATGAGTCGGATGTGTTTTTCTTATTCTCAGGCCTGGTAGATTATATGTGTTTTACAATTTTAAATATGTTTTTCGCTATCTCCCTGCCTGATACATTTACCAGTGAATTTATACCTTGTTGTTGTCCCCATTGGAGAGACAAGTATGAGATACCGTTTAGTTTTTGACTTTTCCCCATGGATATGTCTGTCACATTCATGGTTTTCCTGCTAGATTTTATTTGTTTGCTACAATGAGTTGTTTGCTAGATTTCAGAAATATTGAGTGGCTGTCATTTCCTGAATCACCACCAGATGGGAGTAGTGAAGGGAAAATTCTAGTTATAAAATAATTTTATTTCTAAGATCTATTCCCATTATTATGTATGTGTTATTGTAAATGAATCGTTATTTATGTATGAAGCAACACTGCCCATGTAGATTTAAAGTGTGCCATAATCACATACCTACGATTGGATTTTAACTTTGTTGACATCGTTGCCATGACGGCGGCGCTGTTATAAGCTGGCTAACAGGCACCGCACTCCTCATCCCTTTGATAAAGTCACGTGGGTGTGACGCAACGCGTCAGGGTAGGAGGAGCCAGGTGCCGACGCTTCCCGGGGACGGCCGTACCCGGAAGCCTGAGTGTTTTTACTGTCATTCCGCTGACATCTCCAGATTGTAATGTAAGTTACTACTTTTTTAATAAACGTGTTTTGGAAGTACTTTACTATGGGAGCATCTCCTTCTTCATTGTCATTCTGGGGCCGGTGGGAGCGCTGGTGACTTGCTAAAGAATCTGACCCAGATACACCTGTAGGAAGAGGGGGACGGCTGCTGGAGCATTATCACACACAGAGGATTACTAACTACTGGCCTGACTTGGCCCACTGGGGGCCGCTGCTAGAGGTGAGAGGCTGGGGGAAACACCTGTGTGCTGCACCAGTTCTTCCAAGTATATGAATCCAGCACAGAGTCACGCTAAGGGCATGCTGATATCAACCATTTATAAGGACACTTTGAATCACATTGCATGAAGCATCATTATTGTGGACTTTGATCACCATTCACTGTCACCATTTTCACTATTTTTATGTCTATTGTTATTCTTACTTTAAAATATTAATATTTTTTGTTTGCTTTGGGGGAGGAGTTGGACTCTGGGAACTTACTTCCGAATCAGATTATTATGCACGTGGGCGCATCCATGTCACATGTTTTTTGCACTTGATCACTTTGTTAATTATTATGTGATATAGTGTTGCATTTTATTATTGTTTTTATCATATATTGAGTTGAAGATTATTTTACACATTTTGAGGAATTATATATCATTTTTTCACATTGTTTGAATGTGTTTTGGTAGCACTAAGTCACAGTTTCACTCATTTTGAAGAATACTTGATTTATTGGATGATACTTAGTATATTTTGTTGTATCCACCAGTACCCTATAGCTCGTTGATTTCACTGCCCCCTAAAGGGTGAAGTGAATATTGTCTATTGAGAATTTTCTTAGTATTGAGCAGCAAGGAAGCATCCATTTCTCTCATTAATTTTTATACATAGACTAGCGCCACATATTTTTGATTTTCCATTACGTTATTTTTTTTTTTTTTTTTAAAGGGTAAATTTTATTGAAGTTCACAAAATTATTTTACAATACTGTATCACAATTCTTTGTCACCTCATGACATCTTATATTGTGTAACATTGTATACTGGTATCAATCATTCAAATCTAATATTTGTTATCAAAAAAAAAATTTAAAAATAAAGCTCTTTCAATATACGTATTAACCAACTTATTCGTTTCTTATCTAATTGTTTCCTTTTCTTATTCCTATTATTTCCTTTGGCTTGTATACTCTGTTATTATTCCCAACAGTAAATCTATGTCCTACCTCGCGTCCATCACACCTGCACATATACCTTGTTAATTACGCTGATATTAATTATATATCAATCTCTCCGGATACCTTTGTGATCCATTTCCCCCAGATTTTGTTAAATTTTTTGTTACTCCCTCTAGCCTGATATGTGAGTTTATACATTGGTAGGGCTTTATCTATCAATCTTAACCAGTCCCCAAGAGAGGGAGGGCTCCGTTCCCTCCACTTGAGGGCCAAGGCCTTCTTAGCATAACAAAATAGTATCCGTAAAAGGGTTTTCTTTGATGTGGGTATGTCTTCCTCTTCCAAGTCTCCAAGCAAGCACCTAGCTGGAGAATAAATATTTGGAAGCTCTAGCTTTTCCTCCACGAATGCAAGGATTTCCCTCCAGTATGACATCACCTGGGGGCATTGCCATACCATGTGGAAGAAATCTCCCACCTCTGCTTTGCAACGGGTACACTCCGGGGAATCCCTCCTTCCCATTTTATGCAGCCTTTTCGGGGTGTAGTATATTCTATGCAGATAGTTGAATTGAAGCATTTTATCTCTAGCCGAGATCATTGATGACATTGTGGTGTCTAACACTCCCTGCCACGTTTCCTCTGTAAGAGATGGAATATCTGTTTTCCACTGCAAGGCCACCCTATCCAATCCAGGTGAAGAGGGAGCCACCAAAACTGAGTAGTATCTAGAGATCAGCTTTGAGTGGTCTTCCTCAGCAATAAGTTTTTCCATTGCGGACATGGAGAGATTAATCACACCCCCTCCGTATTGCGCCCTGACGGCATGCCTCAACTGGAAGTATCTAAACAGGGAGGTATTGGGTATGTTGTATTCAGTCTTCAGATCTATAAAAGTTCTGAAAATGCCATTCCTAAACAGTTGATGTGCGTATTTTATCCCATAAACAGCCCAGTAGGCTCCGTCTGGAACCTTGGCTATCTCGGGGAGTTGAGGGTTATGCCACAGCGGAGCATTAGGGGAAACTGCCAGACTTGATCCCCCTATATAAAAATATATAAAAGAGTGTGTCCGCGCTTAGGATAAAAGTAAGGGCTGCTGCCTATCTCTAATTGGTACCCCTAAGGGTACAATTATATAGTAGATGAATAAAAAATGAGACAGTAAGCGGCGCTGCCCTCTAAAAATTAGTGATTAGCAGGAAAAATATCATAAGCTCTGTACCTAGTGCAGATATCTCTGATATGTGGAATTTCACTAAGAGCAATGAAAACGTATTCTAGGCAGTATAGCGTTAAGACCATCAATGCTTACAAGTAGATAAATGAAATATGTTCCCCCTTCAGGGCATAAGTGTCATCCAAAATGAGATAAAAACCAAAGTGAATAAAAATTATAATTTCAAAAATATTGAGACAAAATGGCGTCAGAGGGAACGTAATCCCTAAATAAAGATCTATGTTCTACGTGATAACAAAGTGATATGTGTGTGTCACTTTAATGTGAATGTGCAAAAATAATTAAATAAAGTAATATTAATTAAATATTCAAAAGTATTGGGACACTAATAAAAGATAGAAAGGTAGAGCAGATAAAAATGCTAATGTAAATCCGTGTGGTGATTGTGTATCCCCTTATGTGTTCAACAAACCATTGTAAATAATAAATAATAAAGTGAAATATATTGATTATAATGCCTAATTAACCAAAAGTATTGGGACAGTATGGCGCTATGGAGTGTAAGTGAAAAAAACTTATTCCTCCTATGCAGTAAAGCAAAACAAATAATCCTCCTATGCAATAATAGCCAAGTAATGCTCATCTACTGCCATATGTAAATAATATTTGGATACTATTGTTTCTAATTAGTTCAAATTGCTCATGTTTAAAACTGGTATTAAGGTTAAAAATCCATATATAAAATCCATGCAGATCGAATGTTATTAGGCAGGTGGGAACAAACAGGGTTCAGTTAAATTGCTAATTGTTTCATCCAGGAAGGTGCAACGTAGTGACTTCTGTGCAGTTTTTCATAAGGTGACTTGAAGTGACTTGCAGTGCTCGCCCCCTATGCTACCCCACTCACCAGAGATAATCACCCCTACAGGGGTACCAAGCGACAAAGTGGGTGCCAGAGGGTGGATGGTTGTTCAATTCCAAAGTACTTCCATTCCTCTGCTGCTTTCAATCCTTATGGCTGTCCTTGGTATGTTGTGTACTCTGACATATCATACTGCTCCAGCAGTGTGACCTTAAGATGTTAATCACTCCAGATATCCAGAGAAAAAGAGAAACACAAGGGGCTGCCTTCGTGAAGTATGTCAAAGCATTTATTCCATCACAACAAATCCAATCCACATAAAATTGTAAGCCACAATGAACAAGAAAGACAGCGCTATGAGCAAGAAGGGAACCGGCAACGAACTAACAGCGTGCGTCCCAGCTTGCGTTCCAGCGTTCACTTCCGGGTATGACGTGTGAGCGTGACTCCGCCTTACGCGTTTCGTCATAGGACGTTCTCAAAGACGTCTTCCCTTCTTGCTCATAGCGCTGTCTTTCTTGTTCATTGTGGCTTACAATTTTATGTGGATTGGATTTGTTGTGATGGAATAAATGCTTTGACATACTTCACGAAGGCAGCCCCTTGTGTTTCTCTTTTTCTCTGGATATCTGGAGTGATTAACATCTTAAGGTCACACTGCTGGAGCAGTATGATATGTCAGAGTACACAACATACCAAGGACAGCCATAAGGATTGAAAGCAGCAGAGGAATGGAAGTACTTTGGAATTGAACAACCATCCACCCTCTGGCACCCACTTTGTCGCTTGGTACCCCTGTAGGGGTGATTATCTCTGGTGAGTGGGGTAGCATAGGGGGCGAGCACTGCAAGTCACTTCAAGTCACCTTATGAAAAACTGCACAGAAGTCACTACGTTGCACCTTCCTGGATGAAACAATTAGCAATTTAACTGAACCCTGTTTGTTCCCACCTGCCTAATAACATTCGATCTGCATGGATTTTATATATGGATTTTTAACCTTAATACCAGTTTTAAACATGAGCAATTTGAACTAATTAGAAACAATAGTATCCAAATATTATTTACATATGGCAGTAGATGAGCATTACTTGGCTATTATTGCATAGGAGGATTATTTGTTTTGCTTTACTGCATAGGAGGAATAAGTTTTTTTCACTTACACTCCATAGCGCCATACTGTCCCAATACTTTTGGTTAATTAGGCATTATAATCAATATATTTCACTTTATTATTTATTATTTACAATGGTTTGTTGAACACATAAGGGGATACACAATCACCACACGGATTTACATTAGCATTTTTATCTGCTCTACCTTTCTATCTTTTATTAGTGTCCCAATACTTTTGAATATTTAATTAATATTACTTTATTTAATTATTTTTGCACATTCACATTAAAGTGACACACACATATCACTTTGTTATCACGTAGAACATAGATCTTTATTTAGGGATTACGTTCCCTCTGACGCCATTTTGTCTCAATATTTTTGAAATTATAATTTTTATTCACTTTGGTTTTTATCTCATTTTGGATGACACTTATGCCCTGAAGGGGGAACATATTTCATTTATCTACTTGTAAGCATTGATGGTCTTAACGCTATACTGCCTAGAATACGTTTTCATTGCTCTTAGTGAAATTCCACATATCAGAGATATCTGCACTAGGTACAGAGCTTATGATATTTTTCCTGCTAATCACTAATTTTTAGAGGGCAGCGCCGCTTACTGTCTCATTTTTTATTCATCTACTTGATCCCCCTATTAACCCATTACATATATGAAATATTTTATATGAGAGCTTTAAAATATTGGACCCCCTAGTCGGGTACGGGCCATTTCTAAACAGGACATTTTTCAGTGCTTCGTACGAATGAACCTGGGCAGCCTGAGTAGCCACCGAAGCTATGTTCATCTGCGGGAAGCACCACCAATGTATATGTGTTAATTGGGCGGCTAGATAGTAATATCTCAAGTTTGGTAGAGCTAGCCCACCCGACCTTATAGGTAAATGGAGTGTTTCCATAGATATTCTAGCGGGTTTGGGTCCCCATAAAAACGTACCAAGTGTCTTGTTTATGTCAACAAACCATTTCTTTGGGATGTATACTGGGGCATGCCAGAGTAGGTACAAGAACCTGGGCAAGTAAATCATTTTAAATATATTAATTCGCCCAAAAAGGCCAAGGGGAAGTTTAGCCCAGGTCTGTGTACTCTCCCTTAGACGTTTCCATACTGGTAGTAGGTTAATCGACACATACGAGTTCAATGGTAGCTGTATCTCAACCCCGAGGTATCTAAACCCTGAAACCAGGGCTAGTGATATCCCCTGAGAGAGTTTCGGAGCATATGCGGGGTCAATAGGAAATATTACGGATTTGCTCCAGTTCACTTTGAACCCGGAGTATCTCCCAAAATCAGATATTCTGTCCAAGGCTATGGGCAATGACCCCTCCGCCTCCTCCAGATATAAAAGCATATCGTCGGCGTATAAAGATGTTTTTTCTTCTCTGTCACCAATCCTACATCCCTTGATCTGCTCGTCCGCCCTCAACATTGCTGCCAATGGTTCTATTGCCAGGGCAAACAGCAGGGGCGACAAAGGGCACCCCTGCCGTGTGCCCCTAGCTATATTGAAAGGTTCAGTAATGGAGTTATTGACACGTAATCTAGCCCGAGGTTCCGCATATAGGAGTCTGACCCACCTTATGAATTTTGGGCCGAAACCCAGCCGCTCAAGGACTGCTATGAGATATGGCCATTCTATAGAGTCAAACGCCTTATGAGTGTCCAGTGACACCACCACCCGAGTATCGGGGACAGGGCCCTTCGATTGTAATATAGTAAATAGGCGTCTCAGATTTATGGCCGTCGATCTCTCAGGAATAAATCCTGTCTGATCAGGATGAATAATAGATGCTATCACCCCATTGAGACGTTTCGCCAGAATTTTAGCTAGGATTTTTGCGTCTACATTAATAAGGGATATAGGCCTATATGATTCACATAAATCGTGGTCCTTGTGCAGCTTGGGGATCAGTACTATCAGAGCTTCCCTCATAGATTCAGGTAGGATACCTTTGTCAAAGGCATCTTCATACATCTCAAGCAACCTAGGGGTTAAGGTTTCCGCATATGCTTTGTACCATTCGACTGGAAACCCATCCAGTCCGGGGGTTTTATTAGGTTTAAGGGACTTTATAGCTGATAATACTTCTTCAGTTGTAAACTGGGCATCTAGTTCCTCTACTCCCTCAGCTGTAAGCCCAGTCAGGGGTATTGGGGCAAGGTACGTCCGCACCTCCTCCAACTCATAATCCACCCTTGACCTATACAGATCTTTATAGAACGATAAGAAAGCATCTGCAACATCATCATGTGATGTGCAGATTTTCCCATTTGCGTCATATATTCTTGGAATAGAAGTGGGGATCTGCTGGGAATGTGCCAGGTATGCCATCAATCTACTATTTTTATCCCCAAACTCAAAGATCCTTTGTGACTGATAAAGTAGTTTTTTCTGAGTTTTTTCTATCAACACTAAATCTAGTTTTCTTATATTATCTCTCCATATTCTATGGGTATCAGAATTAGGGTTTTTAATATATTCTACTTCGGATTCCGTGGCTGTTTGTTCCGCATCTCTTACCTTCCAACCTTTATCAGACTGCAGTTGTTTTACTAAACCTGAGATGGATCCCCGGAGTGTAGCCTTAAAAGCATCCCATGTGACCCCAATCGGGACCTCTTTCTGGTTTACTAGCCAGAAATTGTTGATAGATGCTGCGGTGGACCTCTCGAAACACTCCTCCTCAAGCCATAGGGGAGTCAATCTCCATACCACATAACCCCTCGGTTTTTCCAAGTCAATGGAGAGAAGCATGGGAGAGTGATCCGAGATGGCCCTCGGCAGATACTGAACATCTACCACCCTTGGGAGCAGGTTTCTAGAGACAAAACATAGATCTATCCTCGAGAGTGTATTATAAGTGGCAGAGTAACAGGAATATTCTTTAACGTCAGGGTGTTTCCACCGCCAGGCCTCCATTAAATCATAGGGTTTCACACATGCCTCCAGGGGTGAACCTCCTACCGCAGCCATTTTAAACCTATCCTTGTCTGGTGATAATACAGCATTCAGATCCCCGGCCAAAATAATCGGGCCCTCCGCCATCTGCAATACATCAGCCATCATCTCCTCCCATACCTTGATTGCAAACGGGGGAGGTATATACACTGCCACCAGGGTAAAAGCTTGATTATTAATAATAACCGCGAGGGCCACATATCTACCCATAGGATCAATTTTGACCGTTTTAATAGTGTGTAGAAGCGACTTGGCAAGCAAAATGGACACCCCCTTAGCATAGCTGGAATAAGTAGAGTGGAATGCTCTACCTACAAAAGCCCTATGAAGGGCTAACGTTTTGGATCCCACTAGATGTGTTTCCTGAAGGAATATGATATGTGGCCTTCGTTTTAGTATGTATTTAAATACTAAGGCTCTTTTTATTTTTGAATTTAGACCTCTCACATTCCATGAGAGAATATCAAGGGACTGCATCATGGTGAAATTTGTGTATAATAGCAAGAACGTAAATATCTCGGGGGTATAACAGCATTTCCAATCCCCCCGCAAAGGGACGCTCCATGTATTTCCTTCCTATATCTAAATCTTGCCCCCTGGAGTAACATATGGTGACATCCTTCCCATCTGTAGGTATATCTAGCTTGTACCGTACTCTTGAATTTGCATATGAACTCTTTTCCTGATACCAGTGTACCCAAATCTTAAGCAGTGTTAAACTTTTAGGGTATCCTTTCGTTGCGTGATATAACTTCAAAAACAAAAGAAAAAAGAAAAAAAAGAACAAAAGGCATAACAACCAACATTGTGATCACTATAAGTGATCTGAACTCCCCGTCCCCCCACCCTGCCTGCAGCCCCGAACAACCCACAGACTTTCACCCCTAACATTGAAACCAAAAAAAAGTGCTTCCTAAAGGGGGGTATTCTTCCTACATCAGCCGGCCTGGAAGCTTTAGGAAAAAGTATATGTGAGTTTACAGAGTTCTACCGACACCGCGTTGCTTGAAGATCATTTACTAGTGTTCCCAACAGGTCAACTTATAGCAGAATCTTGCAAACCGGCATCCATCTAGCTCAAAAGACATCTTCGATACCCTGCAGGGTATGACAAAGTGGGATTATGTTGATCATTATTCGTTTCTTTACAGGAATCCACCCGGGCGTTCACAGCCAGTTCTGCTAGCTGTTAGGGACATCACATCTTTATCCTTGACCAAGAGATTCCAGCCATCTATTCGCCTCTTTGGGTGAGGAAAAGAATTGCGTTTGTCCTTTGTGGACCACTCGAAGTTTGGCTGGGTAAAGCATGCTGTATGGTAAGCTGCGGTCCCGCAAGCGCTGTTTTACACTTTGAAATGCCGCCCTTTGTTTCTGTGTCGCAGCAGAGAAGTCAGGGAAAATGGAGACTCTGTTGTTGTTAAACATTAGCTCAGGTAAGTTTCGGGCCTTTCTTAGAATCGTTTCCTTGTCTCTGAAGTAGAGAAAGCGCGCTATCATGGGTCTGGGATATCTCCCAGGGACAGGAGCTCTCAGCGGGATCCTATGCGCGCGCTCTATGGCGAATAAGTGGGAGAAGCTATCAGTGCCAAATACCTGTTTAAGCCAGGACAGCAGGAATTCCTCCGGGTTTTTTCCCTCTGTGCCTTCTGGGAATCCCAAGAACCGAAGGTTGTTCCTTCTCAGCCTGTCCTCTATGTCTCCCAGTTTAGCCTCCTGGGCTTTGTTGTCCGCCGAGAGATCTCTGACATGTATCATCAGGGGGTTAAGATCATCCTCCACTGCACTGATTCTGTGTTCCGTTTGGGTGACTCTCTGCCTCACCTTCTGCACATCATCTTTAAGCAGGGCAAAGTCCACTCTAATGGTTTCTATTTGCGTGGATAAGGCCGCATGGCAGCTTTTAATAGTATCCATAATTTGTAAAAGCGTCGGTTCACCACCTTGCGTACCGGAGCCGCTCTCCTCGGGTTCCGAACCCGGAGATGGCAGGGGATGAGCCAGCGGGTCTGTCGGATCCAGCCAGTCTCTATCCCCCTCGGTCCACTCACTGTTAGGCGGAGCTGCCGGTGGAGGCCTCGCTCTCCCCGTCCGGGCGCCATCTTGGGAGTCCTCGTGCGCATATTTCGCCAGCTTCTCTGCGGGCGTAGGATCTACACTCGGGCCATATTTCACCATCTTCAGGTGCCCGGGATGTTCCGCTATCCGATCCGGTAGTTTTGGAGCGAAAAGGATCAACCTGCAGGTACACAGGATTCGTCAGGATTTAGTCGCGGTCGGAGCTCTGAAGGAAAGCTTCCTCACATACCGGAAGTTGGACACGCCCCCTTCCATTACGTTATTTATCTAGGGTGGGTGAGGCCACCTCATATGTAGGCAGCTTTTCTTTGTTTTAGTACCCTTGATCCTGTGAGAATTGGGTTGTGCGCATTAGTCCTTTACACTTTCATTTTTACGTTCCTGCTACACAGTTTAGTTCAGGAGTATATGGTGTAGTTGTCTGGTGTTCTATTCCTGAGTCTCTTCAGGTATGAGGCCACTTATTTGCTTATGTATTCTCCCCCATTGTAGGTGCATATTATTCCTGGTTTCCTCTGGAATTTGTTGCTAGACATGGCAACGAACTCTTGAGATTTCTCTGATGTTTCATTCTTGTGTTTCATTGGATAAGTAGTTGTGTACCTGGAATAATCATCAATGAAAGTCAGTACTCTTCACTTAACGACCAGGTTCTGCTCCAGTGACCCGGTCATTAAATGGATTGGTCGTTAAATGAGGAACCACACGTAATCAATATTTTAAGCATTCTGAACTACTGTACTGTACTGTATTGTATTCTGAAAGAAAGGTCTAAACAAAAAACTTCAATGCAATAATGTTTTTTTTATTTTGTAGAAGTACAGAACACAAAGAAATAAACAACAAAAATACTGTACTCTACAGGATACAATGATGTACAGTGCCCAAAAAGTAAATGTATATTGTACAGTAGACATTTAGATAGGGATGCACCGAATAAGTTTTTTGGTGTCGAAACCGATACCGAAAATAAATCTTCCTTGATCCCGAAAACCGAAACCGATACCGAAACAACACCGATACCGAAAGTGACTGTTTTTAAAAATATTTTTATACAGGAGATGGTCAGAGACTGCAGAGATGGTACAGGAGATAATCAGAGACTGCAGACATAGTACAGGAGATGATCAGAGACTGCAGAGATGGTACAGGAGATGGTCAGAGACTGCAGAGATGGTACAGGAGATGGTCAGAGACTGCAGACATGGTACAGGAGATGGTCAGAGACTGCAGACATAGTACAGGAGATGGTCAGAGACTGCAGACATGGTACAGGAGATGGTCAGAGACTGCAGACATGATACAGGAGATGGTCAGAGACTGTGGACATGGTACAGGAGATGGTCAGAGACTGCAGACATGATACAGGAGATGGTCAGAGACTGCAGACATGGTACAGGAGATGGTCAGAGACTGAGACCATGGTCCAGGAGATGGTCAGAGACTGAGGACATTGTACAGGAGATGGTCAGAGACTGCAGATATGGTACAGGAGATAGTCAGAGAGTGCAGACATGGTACAGGAGATGGTCAGAGACTGGGGACATTGTACAGGAGATGGTCAGAGACTGCAGATATGGTACAGGAGATGGTCAGAGAGTGCAGACATGGTACAGGAGATGGTCAGAGACTGGGGACATGGTACAGGAGATGGTCAGACTGCAGACATGGTACAGGAGATGGTCAGAGACTGAGGACATGGTACAGGAGATGGTCAGAGACTGGGGACATGGTACAGGATATGGTCAGAGACTGGGGGCATGGTACCGGAGATGGTCAGAGACTGGGGACATGGTCAGAGAGTCAGAGACTGCGGACATGATACAAGAGATCAATGCAGCCTCACCAGTGCCCGTCAGATGCAGCCAGTGTCCCCGGTAGTGCAGCCAGTGTCCCCAGTAGTGCAGCCAGTGTCCCCATTGCAGCCTGTGTCCCCACTGCAGCCAATGTCCCCAGTAGTGCAGCCTGTGTCCCCAGTAGTGCAGCCAGTGTCCCCAGTAGTGCAGCCAGTGTCCCCAGTAGTGCAGACAGTGTCCCCATTGCAGCCAATGTCCCCATTGACGCCAATGTCCCCAGTAGTGCAGCCTGTGTCCCCATTGCAGCCAATGTCCCCAGTAGTGCAGCCTGTGCCCCAGTAGTGCAGCCAATGACCCCAGTAGTGCAGCCAGTGTCCCCGATGCAGCCAATGTCCCCAGTAGTGCAGCCAGTGTCCCCAGTAGTGCAGCCAGTGTCCCCAGTAGTGCAGACAGTGTCCCCATTGCAGCCAATGTCCCCATTGACGCCAATGTCCCCAGTAGTGCAGCCTGTGTCCCCATTGCAGCCAATGTCCCCAGTAGTGCAGCCTGTGCCCCAGTAGTGCAGCCAATGACCCCAGTAGTGCAGCCAGTGTCCCAGATGCAGCCAATGTCCCCAGTAGTGCAGCCTGTGTCCCCAGTAGTGCAGCCTGTGTCCCCAGTAGTGCAGCCTGTGTCCCCATTGCAGTCAGTGTCCCCAGTAGTGCAGCCAGTGTGCCCATTGCAGTCAGTGTCCCCAGTAGTGCAGCCAGTGTCCCCATTGCAGCCAGTGTCCCCAGTAGTGCAGCTTGTGTCCCCATTGCAGCCAGTGAAGGGAGAAGAGAGCCGCCGCCGCCTGTTTGATTACAGCGCCGGGAACATCACAGCTTTCATTTCAATAGCTGTGTGTTCCCTGCTGCGTGTCGTCACATACATCCCCTCCCCCTTGTCCGGGCACTTTGATAGACAGATCACCTGTCCAATTGGACGGGTGATCTGTCTATCAAAGGGCCCGGATAAGGGGAAGGGGCTGTATGTGACGGCGCGCAGCGGGGAACACACAGCTATTGAAATAAAAGCTGTGATGTTCCCGGGGTTGTAATCAAGCAGGCGGCGGCTCTCCTCTCTTCTACGATATAGAAAGCCCCCCGATATGCGGCACCAGGGGCAGGGGAGGAGCCCCGCCCCCGCCCCACCCCATTCGGTATCGGCAAAAACTCTCTTTCGGCTTTTTGCCGAAAGGGCCATTTTCGGCTGATATGTTTCGGCGGCCGAAATTTCGATACATGACTACATTTAGAGTAACATTTTAGTAATCATATCCTTCAAAGGGTGATGGTGCTTCAGGGTCATCACTGAAATTGAAATAGAAATAACCAGCAGGGTCATCAGTATCATCATCTCTCTAATTGTAATAAAGCTGCATTCACTTTTAAGAACACGCCAGCTAACCCCCTGACTGTGAACTTCTTTTGTACTTATTCCATCATTTCCTCCTTTTCTTCCTCTTCCTGTTGTAAGTGCTGCTGTGCTTCCATATCTATTAATCTTCATTACTTCTCCCTCAACAAATTCCACTAAATCTTTAACATCGGTCACTTCAACATCTAAGTCAAGCATGTTAGCAAGTTGCATACTTTTTTTATTTATAACTTCAACATCTGTTTCATCAAACTCTTTGCTATTGTTCACAAAACACTTTAAGCATGTTTTCCATTTACCCTGCATACACTTTTCTGTTATGCAGCCAATGCCGATACAATGTTTTTTATGCAGTGTAAAATGTTGTAAGCTTTACAAAAATCAAGAAGGGTAATTTCATCATTTTCAGTTGCTGCTACAGCTTTGGAAAAGGTGTTGTGCAAATAGTAGGCCTTGAATGTTGCTATTGCACCCTGATCCATGGGTTGAAGGATAGCAGTTGAGTTTTTAGGCATATACATTACCTCGTTCTGGATGTAGGTCATCAGATGCTGGGGGTGGCCTGGGGCATTATCAAGCAGGAGGATAACTTTAAAGGGATACCTGCTGACAATAATGCTTGACTGAGGGTATGAAACATATAAGGCATGGATGACAAATAAAGCTTGTGTCATCCATGCTTTGTTATTTGAACGGTAATAAACAGACATTGTTTTATCTTATTTGTGTATGTAGCACCTTTCGGGCATTTTTTTCCAAAAAATTCCAGTTTAATCCACTTTAAATATCTGCTCTGGACAGTAGCCACCTTTATCGATGATTTTCTCAAACTCCACCACAAGTTTTTTAGCTGCTTCCACCTCTGTACTTGCAGCCTCCCCACTGACACACTGATTATGGAGGTTGTATCTTCAACTGTGTAGTTATTATGGCTTCATATCCTGTCTATGCTTTTACTGCCTCTTTCACTCTAACCTTCTCCTTTAGGATTGCTGAAATGGTAGAATGTGCAAGTTCCAATTCATTTGCTATTTCTTTAACTTTCTTGCCAGCCTCATAGTCCTTAATGATCTTATTTTTCATATCAAGATCAATAGATTTTCTTTTTTTCTGAGCACTTTCTGCAGGTGCATGCACTCTTTTTTTTCTTTTCACTGACATGGTGTGGGCAATACCTGTATACAGTAAGCACACATTACAGTACTGACATAAAACAGTACAGTATAAAGAACGCTGGAAGGGGCATTTAGGAGAACAGAGTACATTATGTACAGTAAGGCTACTTTCACACTGAGGCACTTTACAGGCGCTATAGCACTATAAATAGTGCCTGCAAAGCGCCTCTCCTCTCACTCCAGTGTGAAAGCCCGAGGGTTTTCACACTGGAGCAGTGCACTGTCAGGATGCCCAAAAAAGTCCTGCAAGCCGCATCTTTGAGGCGTGTGTGAAAGTGCCCAAAGACATAAAACACAGTACAGTACTGTATACAGAACGCTGGAAGGGGCATTTAGGAGAACAGAGTACAGTACAGTAAAACATAAGGACATTAAACAGTACAGTGTACAGTATAAAGAATGCTAGAAGGGGCATTTAGGGGCATTTAGGAGAACAGAGTACAGTACAGTACAGTACATATCTGTAAATCAGCAGGCCGGGAGTGAGACCGAGGCTGATGCAGAGTGATGACATGATGTCCTGCATGCGGGTCGGGAGAGTGGGAGAGCTGGTCATAAGTCCGAGCGGTCGCGGGTCGGGAGAGCTGGTCGTAAGTCTAAGCAGTCGTCCTGAGCGGGTCGGGAGAGCTGGTCGTAAGTCTGAGCTGTCAGTAAGCAGGTAAGTCGTTAAACGAGGAGTATCTGTAGATATCTGTTCCCGCCTGACGTGGGAGTTTTCATTGGAAAGCATACGTCAGTTTGTATGAGCTCCAGGGGGTGGGTGGTTTTTCTTTAAGATGCCTGTGGAAGGGGAGCATGTGTGGTTTTTGCTTCAATACAGCACTTGCATTTCATGAGCACTTTGCAAGGCATTATTGTCAAATCTTTTGATAAGCCTCTCTTTATAAAGTCCTGTATAGCTTCTGGACTTCTGTGTCCCAGCCGCCTGTGCCATAAGTGAATACATTTGCTGTGTAGGTCATTAGAGACTATATTGGATTTCTGGTCTGTGCTGATGAGCCTGTATAGGTGATCATCTAGTTTTCTTACCTTCTGTCATATTCATCAATTAATTTGCCTTTGACATATTCAGGCGTTAGTTCCTGCTCGGGTATGGTTTCTAAAGAGTTAATAAGAGCAGTATATTTCTCTGGAAGGCTGCAGAGGAGCAGGGCAACAATATAGTTATCTTTGATGTCCTCTCTGATGGCACGCAGCTGCTCTATGATCTCTAGCATAGCTTTCATGTGGTCACACATTTGCTGGCCTTCTTCTAGTCTATCTTATACAATTTTCTTAGCAAAAAAAACAGCTTGTTGTTTAGGCTTGAACATTCATGCAAGTTTTTTGTAATGAAGTCCACATACCTTGGGCCATCGTCTCTGTTCTTATGTGGATAAGCTGGTCATCTTCCACTAATAAACTTATGGTTGCTTTTGCCTGTCTGTCTTTTCTGTCCCATTCCTCTATCTCTCCATTTGTGGGTCTGTCTGTATTCAGCACTTGCTTTGCTATTGCAAACTTCACATCTGAACCGCTTGCCATCTTTCAGCAGCTTGTATACAGTGCTCACTTCACTGTACTTACTCAGTAAACTTTCCACTGAATGGGTGCGCTGGGCCTATAACCTGTTAGCAGGGTATTGATATAATGCGCTGGAAGCTTTTTGAATGCAGAAATAGATTTGCTTTTATGGAGAAATAACAGTACAGTATATGTCTTTAGATCATGGTAACAGTAAACATGAACTAACCACAAACAAGTGCACTGAACATAGATAGACAACACATCCTGTTATATCATAGAATATATGAACTATACACTATAATACTACAGCGCCACCTGCTGCATAGATAAGTATAATGCATACAGTATATAGTCAGTTAATATGCAATCATGCTGTTGTTCTTTCAACATCTTCCTCCCCAACCCCTGGGACAGTTGGTGCCCTAAGTTCTTGGAGGCAGAGGATGAGGGGAAAAACACCGAGCAGCACACAGTAGGTGACTCAGCAGCAACTTTTTGCTATAATAAGTATCCCCAATTTTTTTAAAAAAGCGAATTTTTTCCTCAGTTTAGGCCGATATGTATTCTTCTACATATTTTTGGTGACAAAAATCACAATAAGCGTATATTGATTGGTTTGCGCAAAAGTTATAGCATCTACAAAATAGGGGATAGATTTATTATTATTATGTTTTTACTAGTAATGGCGGCGATCTGTGATTTTTATTGGGACTGCGACATTATGGCCGACACATCGGACATTTTGACACATTTTTGAAGCCATTGATAATTATACAGCGATCAGTGCTATAAAAATGTACCGATTACTGTGTATATGTCACTGGCAGGGAAGGGGTTAACACTAGGGGGTGATCAAGGGATTAACTGTGTTCCCTAGGTGTGTGTTCTAACTGTGGGGGGAGGGGACTGACTATAGGAGATGACAGATCGTGGTTCCTAGCTATTAGGAACTCACGATCTGCCTCTCCCCTCCTTACAGAACAGGGATTTGTGGGTTTACACACTCACGTCCCTGTTCTGCCTCTCGTGCCTACCTGGCCAGCAGTCATCGCAATCGCCGGCCATGAGCATCGGCACAGCCGCAGTGCAGCAGGTGCACAGGCTCCTGCTAACCCGTTTAAAGGAGCCGACGTACAGCTATAACGGCTCACGGGATCGTGCCGACCTGCCGTAATATAATGGCGGCGGCTGGTCGGCAAGCGGTTAAACAATGCTTCTCTGACTACTTTGGCAGGTTCCTGGTTTTATAAATATAGATGACATTCTCGTTTACTCATAATTCTTTGATGAACACCAACATTGTGTCAAAAGTAAGGGAAAGCGCCTATTGTCAAAAGGTTAGGTTATCAAATGTAGAGTACCATCATCCCAAAAAATCTACTACAGAGGGAGGCAGGGAGTAGGGCAGGCCGCAGTTCGCTACTTCTGTCGGCAACTGTCCCTACCCCCCACATGCAAGAAAACACAGGGGACTATTTCGGTACTGAGGGTAATTAAATAGTAGTACAGAGGAATGAAGAGAAAGTGGTAAGATAAAAGCTATATTTTTAATAGAAAACCATTTTAAAAGAAGATATATACATATATCTAGATATTACAGTAATAATAACATATACAGTTGTAATACAGGACAAAGTAATGTATACAACCACATAAATTGTATCTAGCAAAAACAGAGGTTGCAAAGTGACTTGAGTTCTCGACCGGTTTCGCGGTATTCACCGCTTCCTCAGGAGAGTAAAGTCTGTAATGTGGCATAAAAAACAAGTAATAGATATATAACAATTCACAGATGCATGGTTTTTGTGGTGGTTACAGCGAAATCATTAAATAATACAATGAACAATAAGGTACAGGTTGAATAAAAAAAGGACAGGCTCACCGTTCAGGTATTCTCTGTAGGTATATAGGACCCCAAACAAATCCCCCTGCGACGAACACAGGGGTAACAGAACAGCCTCTGGTGGGTAAAATATTTAAGTAATTGAGTGTGGATCATTAAACCACAAGATAGGCATAGCGTGGTAGAGTATAGGGGTACCCATAAAGTAGCTATGATTTTAGAACCCGGTGTGCAAAAAGGAAAAAGATGAAAGGGTGGTTAGAGAAGACAGGAAGGGAGGGGGGGGGGGGAAGAGGGGGGGAGGAGGGGGGGGGGGAGA